>BROG01000609.1:167500-451257 GCA_030159075.1 Atrina japonica
AAGAACATGCAGAGGTCATGTTCAAGATGAAATCTATAGAGGTTAAAATTATGTAAACAATTTATTGATTGGCCATATTGATTAATTCTATCACAGCAAGCCGATAAAATGGTTGAAAAAGCTTTTAATTTCCATGCATTCTACGAAGTATGATTTGCAGTTTATTTTATATCGAAAGAAAATAAACCGTATCAATTGAATGTTGGATGAAAACTGAAGTGGGATCAGATGCCATGGAAGAGTAAGCATCCCCTGTCGATTGGTCACACCCGCCGTGAGTCCACAGTCAATTCCAAATGAAATTGGTACAGACGTCCTCAACAACCGCCAACGAAAAGGCAACTCAACATTTCACCTAGTGAAACAGAGTAATCGCAAACGTGACTATTATACCGACCGTAAAATTTGCGGAACGTTGACATCAAACGCGGTTTTCGATATCCCTGTGTCAATAATTTGTCAGTGAGTAGTTTAGATCTGTATATGAAATGTTCATATGTTGAACGTGCCCTGGTTTATCGCATCAGTTGTGAAATATAAACTAAATATGCGGATGACTGTGGGATGTTACTACTTAAATGTGGAAAATTTACGATGGGATAGCCGAAATCGTCGCGTTTGTCGTATAGCTAAGTTGCCAATTTCCCGTCTGTGTCTATTGTAAATAAAATGTGTAAGTATGAAGTGTGTGCGTTTGTGTTGTGTCTTTAAGTTCGAAACAATTAGAACATAAGCATAGGCGTTGACGTTGGACCAAAATTAACGCTGTAAAACTGAGGACACCCAATATATGTTTGGGACAATTGTCGAAATTTGAAGATGACATATCTAATTTCACCGGCAAATTACTAAACATCACTTACACTAAACGTAAATACCAAAGTGCTAAGATCTATTTACAAATATGGTGGGGGTATCCGTACACGAATTGTAAGAGCATCAAGCATTGAACTATGAAGTATCCAACTTTTGGCTAATGCAGGGTCGAATCCCGCTGGAACCTTAGCTGATTTTTTGTGAGCAAAGTTGCCAGTTTATTTGGATATGACCGGAGGTCTCTTGACGGGTACACCATTAAAAACTGGCCGCCACCAAATAACTTAAATATTGCTGAGTGTGGAGTAAAACAACATTCATATTTAAAATTCAAAAATAAACATGGTATATATTTAGCCAATACAATAATTTAAATGTAGAAGAAAAACATCGCATGTTGGCCTGTCACAACAACCGAAAGTCCGCGATCAAATTAAGATCCAAACATAATGTGTAACCCCATAAAGTAGATTCAACAATAACTTAAAAACTAATTTCATTTCAGAAACATGAAAACATGTATATGACATGCAAACAAAAACATTAAAACGACCTCAAGTTGTAAAACTATTGACTTTAAATGCGTTTTTTTCATAAACATTCAACACCAGTGTATCACAAAGTAATGGGTATTTGTATAAAAAAGTTTTACTCTGTTATGAAATGAACTGATGTTGAACAGGGAGATATATGAGATCATTTGGAAGATATTTGTTACACCTGTAAGAAATTAACCTATTTGGACTGAAATGTGTCAATATTTTTTTTAAGTGAATCTCATTTTTTCTTAGGTGAAGACGAATTAAATAATATTTAGCTTAGGTGATGATAGAAAACCGAAATCGTCCTATATCGCGTACCATAGTTGTCATTTATCCGTCGGTGATTAAACCTCAAATGATTACTAACTCCTCTGTCCATTTGATATGTATCAACTTTATGTTTGTGTATAATAATATAACAATCGAAGGATGCCGTCAGTCATTTGCCTCGATTCAATGCAAAAAGAAATTCTTATCATATTTTTCTAACATTTATCGATTGACTGTTTTAAAAAAGCTGAGAACGACTCTGTTCACTGCTTCTTTTGTCCACAGAAGAGACACCTGATGAGAATCTGCCCGCATTGAATACCTCATAGATGAAACTGATTATAGCTTTAAACTTAATGCGACTGAGAAAAATATAATTTTTACTGAAAACATTACAGGTAAATCGAATCTAAATTTGCAGAAGTCATGAAATTCGTATCGAATTCGCTGATGACATACATAATTGCACATGCTGTAAAACGTGAAAACTGAAAAAGAGAAAGGATGCATAAGTAGCAAACTCCAGATATTATATAGGGAAGAAAAACCAAAATTTAACATACATGTACTTGTACTTCGGCAAATTTGATAAGCATCTCTTACAAGACGAGGGTAAAAGCAGAGAAATCCAAATACAAAAAGAATATAAGAATTACGTTTAAAAAAAAATATGTATTGATATTGTTTCTCCCTACGGTTCATGTCAATACAAATATAATGCTTCGTAAAACTTAAATTCCAATGGTATAATTTTCCGTCTCACATGGTCCTCGGTTAATATCATTGGACAACCGGGCACATGTGACCGATACTTTCAACAATGCCATTGTCGCAGTTGCTATACACGAGGTACACCAAATGTTATTATAAGACCGACTCGTGTTATCTCGTTCCCCCCCCCAAAAAAAATTTAAGAGCATGTGATAAACAGGTACGGAAACTCGTTATCGATTCATATATTGTTTATCTAAGTAAACTCACGTTACTGACACTACGGAGTTTTTAAAAGATGCTTGCTAAAGTTTGCACCATTTTAGACTTAGTAATTAACTTTTGTGAGAAAAAATTGTCATCAAATATCACTTTTTACAATTTCTCTATTCATAACATATATTAAACATGCATTTATGAAGAGAGAGGAACAAAACTGGTCTACAGATTAACAACTAAGCTATACGACAAACGCGACGATTTCGGCTTTAGTAGTTATGTCCCACAATCACCCGCATATGGAGTTTATATTTCACAAATGATCAGATGTGCCAGGGCGTGTTCAACATATGAACATTTCATATGCAGAGATAAACAACTCACTGACAAATTATTGACACAGGAATATCGAAAACCGCGTTTGATGTCAACATTCCGCAAATTTTACGGTCGATGGCGGTGGTTGAGACGTCTGTTCAAATCATGACGAGGATTTGTTCCTCAGGTATTACATTTTAAGTTGTCTGTGGACTCACGGCAGGTGTGACCGGTCGACAGAGAATGCTTACTTCTCCATGGCACCTGATCCCACCTCTTGATTTCAATAGGTCCGTGTTTGTCTATTTTTATCAGATTTGTACCTATATCCTAGACATCTTAATGATTTATTCCTTGGTATTAGCGACTTTTTATATTTATATCCTTAAAATGCTGGGTTATTAAGATCCCACGCCCATCATGTCGACAGCCTATGGAAACACGTTTTTGAAACACAAGTTTTTGTTGTAAATGTTTCCCATCTCCTTAAATTTTGAAAAAGTAACATTTTGAAAACCGTGATACATATGTTGTTTTGGTATGATATTGTGAATGAAATTTATAAGTCTATTTTATGACAAAAATTATTACAATGCGAAATAAAGAAACATTTCTATTAGACAATTAAGTAGTTCACGTCGGCTTTGTGATTTATTTTATCGTATGATTTTGCGGCCCTGGTGTGCCGTTGACAATTCGAAAATCCAAATCCGCACCAGTTGTAGACACTGTTAGGCAGGAATACAATACTCGTACGGTAAGCAGCTGCAAGACGTTCGTGCGGTAGCCGTGCGTTATTCGTAAGTAAAACCCAATTATTTATTGACATTAGACCCCGCACAAATCTCAGAGAAATATGTAAGAAAATATGCATATCGAAAATGTATATTATGACGTTGCGACAGAACTGCTGCTTTGAGAATGTGTACGGAAGTTTTAGGCTGCCGTAGACAACACTCTGATTTTGCCCAAAAAAGATGGTCGTAGACAGGAGAACGGCTGCCGCAAGACTTATGTGAACCGGGTGTCCGGGCGTTAAAGTTAGGTTATAAAATGTTGCATATCAATAAGGTCATAAGTAACAAATTTGTATATAGAAGGGAAATATTTTAAATTTCCCCTTCCACATGTTGCGAAATGTTCGCAGCACGGTGTATTACGTACCGTGAGATCCCTTATTTGTTGTTTATGCACCCTTACGCGTAAGGTTAAAAAATATTTCACTTTTTCAAAGTATTGACTGAAGAACAAGCAGTGAGAATAGCCAAAGAAGATTTCTTTATAAGACTGCTCAATCCAAAACTTAATAGAAAATAATCGTTTTTTTCATATTAATACTAATTTTTATAACCACTATTTTGTAACGTCACTATGACGTCATAGTTAACAATAATATCTTAACAACGTTTATTCTGTCTGAGGAGCCTGTAAAGGCGAAAGCGCTTACAGAAATTAAAAAAGAAAATTATGAAATGTGACGTTTTGAACTCTTTCTAATTATATAATCATCTGTGTCAAGCTTAACTTTAACTTAAGACACACACACACACACACATACACGCATATATATATATATATATATATATATATATATATATATATATAACTATATATATATAACTATATATATATATATATATGTATATATATATATATATATATATATATATATATATATATATATATATATATATATATATATATAATATATATATATATAGATAGATAGATACATACATATACTTATATATTCAGGGTTTTTTTCTTCCAGTACATATCAGAATCACGAACACTCTCTGATTTTAGTCATGATAGCAAACCTCTATTTAATCTCTTGTAAATCACGAATTTTTGTTTGTTTTTGTTTTAATGGTGCTTTGCGCCACGCTCGGCAATTTTTCAGTGATATGGTTGCAGCCATTGTAATGGTAAGGAGGAACGAATACGGTTACAATATACCCAAGAAAAAACACTGGCCTTTAGTAAGTACACTGTACATGTTTTAGTAAATATTAACATAATACGGTAGCCAAAGGTGTTTGGAGAAAGGGCCGAAGTTATCTTACTTTTGGAGAAATTTAGAATTTAAGGGAAGCATTACTTAGTTATCTTTTTAATGTGATTACTCTTAGGCGGACTTTGGGAATACTGTAAAGTTAGGATATTTTATGGCTTGTATGATACAACTTTCTCTTTCGGAACTAGTCATGCATCTAAAATTCGGTTTTGTTTGCGACAGTCGTTAGTAATATGCCAGTTTCTAATGGTGGAAAGGGATCCAGGTTACAATTTGCCCGAGTGATTTAGGGAATAAGAAAATATTACTTTGTGGTATTATTATTTTCCTACATCTAATGGGACATACAGTATGACGACATTCAATGTGACCTCTCATATTAGAGTACTTGCTTTATTGCAAATATTTCCAAAGTCGATGAATATGACAACAATTCATTTAAGTTTTACTATTCATCAACATAGTGTAAATGAGATTTACTGAAAAGATAGGAATCCCTGCTGAACCAACAGAATACATGAACACGATAAAACTAAATTGCTATCAGAATAAATTCCAAAACATTGTATTCGATCAATATTCATTTGAAATATCCCTGTCTGCTAGACTCAGCATAATGTATCGGTGTTGTAATGTTATCAAGTTGCAAATAGCGTGACAGGAAGACATATTGAGGTTCTGATTTAATTCGTTTTTTTATTTCATTAGATTGAAACAGCGTAATTTTGAAACGTTTATTCATGTCGATCGATTTGATTGAAGAGAAATTTAAGAACAAATTAAAGTTTATTGGTTTTATTTTTTCCATTCAGCATGTTTTCCAGTTTTGACAAATGTTACTGTCGGTATCACGAACATTTTGAATAAAAAAATATCTGATTCAGCAATACAATAAAGCAATATTACCTCATCGACACCTGTAACCTTATTTGGCCTCACCAATTTCAGAGAATGGGAAAGTATAATTTTATAATTCAGGAGTGTGTGATATAGAATCCAAATTTTACAATCACTTTACATGAAATATTAATTGTTCACACCTAAATAATGGAAGTAGACCATACTGTTTATTGATATGGATGAGCCTAAATGTGACCATAGGCGGTTCAGGTGCTAATGTTGCTTCCTATATGAAACAATTAGATAAGTCCTCTCTCTCTCTCTCTCTCTCTCTCTCTCTCTCTCTCTCTCTCTCTCTCTCTCTCTCTCTCTCTCTCTCTCTCTCTCTCTCTCTCTCTCTCTCTCTCCCCCTCTCTCCCTCTCTCTCTCTCTCTCTCTCTCTCTCTCTCTCTCTCTCTCTCTCTCTCTCTCTCTCTCTCTCTCTCTCTCTCTCTCTCTCTCTCTCTCTCTCTCTGCGTGTGTACGACTCAATTTGTTGTTTTTAAAAGTAGCAAAGCGAGCAAATTAAACCTTCCAACATTTCCTAAGCGTATCTATATCACCCTTTGGTCGTTTGCAACTTTTGTGTCGTGCAGTACCAGTGACAATGTCAGTTTTACCGATTCACCTCACAACACCAAAGACCAACGTAGGCTATTTAGTTATAACAGCGTAGATTTAGTATGTTTATCAGAAAAGTAATATTCCAAGGACATCCGAAATTAACAATGGTGCAGTAACGGATGTAATCAGTAAATGAAAACACTTAGCAGTATTCAAAGTCGTTGGCCATCATAATCGTAATTGGACCTTCCCAGTGGGAGCAATTGCATTGACAACCGGCGTAAATTTTAATATTAATTATTCATCTTATTATGGCAAGGTCGGGAATATTTTGGCGTGCAGATCTATATTCAATTGGACAAATGTAATAATAGAGTAATCAAATTGGAGGTACTTTCCTGAAGGTGATTTTCTTATATAATCGATCCTAAAGACTTAGAATGTCAGTTATAATAATCGGAAATTGACAGTCGTGATCATTCCTACACAATCAGTCAATAAACAAATGAAACAGAAAAGTAGTCAGAAATTGCTTACTCTATTGAAAGACAGAAACAGGAATGTTTCATGTAAATATTTATCTCAAAGATATGTTGCAGTAACGAGGAGAGATTTATTTGCAATCACTCGTGGACGAATTATAATTCTTAGTTGACCTTTGGCTGTTCAATTAATACTATCCATTTTGAATATGTGCACTAACACGTTATGTCTTATTCGCTCTACAGCGGGTGGCCAAGATGAGCTACCTTCGACGGCATGTCAAATGTTTAGCATTTGTTCTTTTAACCACCATGTAATATATTTCGGAGATGAATATTGCATACAATTTTCATGTACACTTCATGTTGACAACAGCTGAGATCGCTTTATTGAGAAATAAATAACTATCATCAGTCAAATACAACTTCTTGACAGGCAGTTTCAATGTGATTGTATCCCCTTTTTCGCCCGAGGCTATAAAAGAGTCAATGATAGGACATTTTGAAATATATCTCTCAATTTTTTATTTATATATTGTTAGGTAGAAAGAAAAGTTTTGTACACATGTTGATAATTATTTTGCATCGGTGAAAAAGTTATGGAATCTGAAAAATTAGATAGGACTTCACGTGTATATAAGTTCTTTTTGTGTAATTGGTATAAAACTTCGAGCCAGGGTTCTCTATTTAGAGGAACTTGTCCGAAGTACCAGGTGAGCCATTTTCATTACTTTGTTTTAATAAAATATATATATTTTAAAATAATTAACAAAGAAGTTTATACAATTCATATCAATGTCTCTTATTGGCACTCATCTCAACTTGAGGGGAAGGGGGCTCCTTCGGGAGGAAACCGGCGTATCCGGAGCAAATCAACGAGCTGGCGACCACTATATCTACACTTCCCTTCCACTCTGAGGGTCGAACTGAGGTGGCATTGGTAAAAAGCAGGTGAGCTATCTACTGATATATTCGTCCATTGTCTTCGTCCTCGCCCTCGCCCTCGTTGACGTCCCGCCTTGAATCCACAGTCAAATTAAAGTGATATTAAAATTTCAAAGAATTAGTTTAACATATGATCTTGTTGGAAATTCGTAAATACAAGCATCGCTTGAGGAACTTTGAACCAATCGACACCAAATGTGTTGTTTTCATCGAACTAAAGAGGTGCCCAGGTAACGTTTGCGACGATTGAAACATTCTAACAGAGGTCGCTGACTCCGCCCGAACATATAGTCCCATTCCGTTTGGAATTCGCAATTGTTCTTCATATTGAAAATATTTGTATATACCAAAGTATAAATCATTAGGATGTTCAGGGTATAGGTACAAATCTGGTGTAAAAATAGACAAACATGGACCTCTTGAAATCAAGAGGTGGGACCAGGTGCCATGGAGGAGTAAGCATCCCCTGTTGACCGGTCACGCCCGCCGTGAGTCCACGGTCAAATTAAAATTATATCTAATTAGAAGTATTTATTTGGACTTGGATTTTCGATAATCCATTTGTACTTCATTTTACTTGTTACTTGTTGCCTTATGTTGATACTTTGGTTGTTTTGGTTGGTTGTCTAGTGGGGACTTTGTTTGGTACTGAATTTTCTAAATACATGTACATTCAAATATTTTCTCTCAAGATTCAATGAACCAAGTGGCACCGAATGTTGGAGATATTTTCCGCGTTCTATGCTAATCGAATGTTGTATTTGTAAGCCCATTTGGGCTACCGTGTTTGATATTGGACCGAATATTGGAATTCTTACAAGATCATCCCGGTCCAAGAAACGAATTCATACAAGATCATCCCGGTCCAAGAAACAGGTTTCCATCTTTATCTCATTCACCCCTCAAAGACGCATTTGGACTGGTGTAATTCTTTTATGTACAGAAGAATCAATGTTTTCAGAGGTTCATTAGTTAAGGCAGGTTAGAACTGCAGGCTATTTTAGACTAGTTTATTAAAACACGTAACGATACCATAACAACAAAATATTTCAAGCACATGTATGTGTTGCCCAGTTAATTGGGAAATTCAATATGTCACTATAAACAGACACGATCATTATTATAGATCGCCGAAACTCATCTCCATTGTACATTTATAGCAGTGTTAAACAATTCAACTAATTTGATATGGCTATTTCAGGAAGATTTCGTAATGAAAGCTAATGTATAATTTAGTATGTTTGTCAACATATGGATTTATATGATCAGATGGCTGGTTCCTGTTACATTCATCGGATAAATTGCTAAATACAAAGATAATTTTGGTGTTGTTTCTTTTTATTATTATTGCTTCAAATATATTTTGTATATATAAATATTGCTTTCGGTTCTTCAAATGTTTTCTTAATATAGCCTTACAAAATAATATTGGTATTACTTTTTGAATTGAATACTCAAAATATGCTTTTTGTTATTGCATATGTGCCTATTCGATTTCAACCTTTGATCTGAAAAATCTAAAACACAAATTATAGTTTAATAGCAGAATAAAATATGTATATGACATTGAGAAAAGACATGAAAATGTTAGGAAACAAAGAAAGTGAAATATTGATGTACTTTGTTCTGGTGCCCGGTCGTTAAACATCGACTATACGGACGTTTATCTTTTATAAAGTTTATATCATTTCTTATCGACTCATCTATTGACAACGACAGCTTACGCTTTGATCTAAAGGAGCTACTTTACTAGACACAAGTCATGTAAAGAATTATATAAAGCACTAAAATGACTTACGACACGGACATAATTGTTTGAACAGTAACATTTACTCATTTTAACAACTTCGTTCATTTCAGTCCAATGTCATTTTTAAATACGTGGATATATTCCTAAAAAAAATCAAAGTACAACATTTGTTTGTCGGTACACTTACAACACGTGTCACACACTTGTATTGGAACTTGTTTTCAAATGATATATAGATTCTAATTGCAATCGGCATAAATAAAGCAAATATAGTTCCTTTTGAAGTATATCAATGTCACAACCTGTAGGTTAATTTAAAAATAGGTTATCGTGAAGGCCAATAATTCAATATATATATATATGCTGTATAGATATGTACTGTATTATGAAAGTGACACTCTTGGAAAATCAGTTCCTATCTTCCCCTTCTCTTTATGCCCGAAACATGACATCTACGACTCACCGTTATGTTAAATGATTGAAACAGAACATTGCATGACAGAACGTGTCTTCTGGGTGATAGATATTACATAATAATTATATATATTTAATTTTTTAATTACATGGCATTAAAATCAAACGAATGGAATCAGAGGTATATCTGCAACAGAAAACTTGATAAACATCACGTCCGGAATGTCTACATCGAAACCATACCTTTGTAATCTATTGGGGAGGAAGGGGCAGAACGCGTCTTGTCACTATCAGGACTAAGATCTTTAGCTTGTCAGTCTCATGAGCTAGAACTAATATCTCCGCTTCTGAATGAATCTGTAAATGCTAAGTATCTAAGTCTCTAACTTTTCAATAATACGGGTAAGAGCTTAGCTTGTCATTGTCAGTGGTAAGACAATGAAATGAAGGTCTTATCGAAAACCACCTTTGATGTCAGCATTCCGGAAATTTTACGGTTGGTATAATCGTCATGTTTGCGATTTTTCTGTTTTTTCTGTTTCACTTGAGTTACTTGTTCGATGGCGGTTGTTGAGACGTCTGTACCAATTGTGACGAGGATTCGTTCCTCGCATATTTTATTTTGATTTAAATGTGGAATGACGACGGGTGAGACCGACCGACAGAGGATACTTCCTCCTTCATGGCATTTGATCCCACCTCTTGATTGCAAGAAGTCCGTTTTGGTCCATTTTTACCAGATTTGTACTTATATCCTGGACATCCTATAGATTTATACTTTGGTATCTGAGATTGTTTATATTTGTTAGGTATCTGATGGTGAATTGTTTGTTTGTTTATTTTGTTTTGGTGGTTTTCTTTTCTTTCTCCTTTTTCTGTTTTCTTTCCTTTTTTGGGGGTTATACCATTTTACAAATGTCTTAATTGTTTACATAACCTCTTTTTTATATGGAAGTATTCATGTAAATTTGGCCAATAATTTTCTCGTAAGTGTGTCGTTTGATAGGCGCGTAATTCAATGGATTTTAACACACACTGTTAGTTATCTGTTTTTAATGTCATTTGAGCTTAATTTCACAAACATCAATGAACTCTTACCATGACATTTCTGACTCATTTTTTATGTCAGACATCTGTTGATGCTTTCTATTTCAATCAGATGTATGCAGATAATGAAAAGAATCAATCCATTCTGTCGGTAAATGCATAATATAATTAATTGATAAGTGCTGCGAGCTGTAAAATGGCCTGAAAGGAAATGAAAGCTTGTTTCGTCACTGTGGTCAGACAATGATGATTTCTATGTAAAGTCGCCTACTTTGATGTTAGTTGATAATATAATTATGATTTCTATATCTGATATCTACAAGTAAAATACGACATACATCGATCTGATATCACATTTAGGTTCAAAAGTACAAAAGAGTTTTTTATTGTAGATAAAATTGTGTTTTATAGTTATAAGGGTCACATTTTTTTCCTTTTTCTTTTTTTTTTCTCTCCTTTTTCCTTTTTAGTAATTTTTGTGTCAACTAAACGGCCAAAATAGAATCATTCATGAAGAATACAAAACTATATATGTCGTATATTATTTTTATAAAATCCAATTATTTTCAGAGGTATTCCCCTTTTTTTCTTCATCAACAGTTTGTAAATCCATTTCCTTCATAACGTTTTAGGACAGGGTTATTTTGTTTGCATTTCCCAACCGGGATCCCTTGTTGTAAATATCCCCTAAAAATCTCGCCCGGAGCTACAAATCAGTGAGTAAAATTAGCAAGCCCATTTAAATATCATGGTATACCCAAAATCAAGCAATTTTGGAGTTGACATATGCATGGGAAAGCTGTTCACTTTTACAGAATGAATAAACGCAAGTAGTAGTAGTAGTAGTAGTAGTAGTAGTAGTAGTAGTAGTAGTAGTAGTAGTAGTAGTAGTAGTAGTAGCATATTTTGTTGCTGTTATTGCTGTTGATGATGGTGTGGTAGTAAAGTTATTATTTGTAGCTGACCTGATAATGATAATAACGACGACGATGATAACGAAGATGATGGTGACGACGACGACGATGACGATGATGACGTTGATGATGATAGTGATGATGATGTAGCATTATTGCCAAAGGACGCATTAGAAAGATTTGACATAGTTAATGAATACAATATCGAACTTAGTAAAATCTCGTACAAAGAGAAAATACTTTCAGAAGTATATCCCTAGACACAATACAATTTATAATTAATGCGTTATTGTATGCAAATATCAATCATTTAGATAAATACAGTATTATAAACGATTTACAGACAGACAGTTACAAGAGCGCAATTTCAAATGAAAACAGCGATAATGCACTTTTGTTTTCCCAGGAGCCCCGTCATGACTTTATTGATATATGACCTAAAGTTAACACATTGTTCCATTTTAATACAGTAATGGTGATTACATTCAGACAGAAGCATTTATTAATCATGAGCGATTATATGCACAAATTGAACACGTTTTATAAGGAAAAAGAACTGAACAAAACGCAGAAAATACCATCAAGGAGTACATAATATGACAGTGATTTCACAAGTTTGCCAACAGTATTTGTATGCTATTGTTTTAAATATTACATGAGACATGCTAATTGATACCTAAAAGTACTTTTAACAACAACAACGGTGAAAACCCTGTGGAATGAACATTATTCTCGCTTATTCCATGTGTATCATGACTCCTTCCGGACACCTGGTCCCATTCCTTTTGGAATTCGAACTCATCTTCATGTCTGAATCCAATTTGCCGTGTTATAATGGACTTGGAGTTTCGATTATCCATTGGTACCTTTTCATTCTGATTTAATTCAGACAGTCTATGAACTTAAAGTCATCAATTCTATATAATTTATGTGTCTGTCTGTCTGTGTTCATCAGTTTTCATTGTAAAGCCGTAACAGTCAAGTCAACATTTAAAGCTTCTGTCAGTTGATGATCTTATCAAATAACATAGAGATGCCAATATGTCTTTTTGGCAGAAAGAAAAACCACGGTGAATAATTCTGAAAATATAACAAATGACCCTGCTAAGAAATTTTACTATCACTATCAGTTTAGCCTTTTTATGTATCGACAACTGATAAAACTAATTTTACAACTGCAATTGGCATCTCTTTGATACATCTCAATACAAATCATTTTTCAGTGTCTTTATAAATACTTCAAAAACAGATTTTTCCCATATTTATACTCTTATGCATTCCGAAAAAAATATTATGTCCGCAATATCCTTGTATTCCCATATTTAAAATTCTTTTGATCATATAAAACATCTTGCTTCCTGCCATCTAAGTTTATCGATCTACCTTCTTTTATTTTCCTCTTTGGAATTGACAAGTTGAAAAGTTCACTTCAAATTAATACTTTATTCCTCACGTGAGACAAATATTTGTTTGTTTAACACAGTCAGAGTAGCTGTACGTGGTGATTGTGAATCGTGTAATTCTTTTTTCACTCTTCACCATAACCCAATTAGATGAAATGCTTGTTGTGAGATGAAATCAATGAACGGCCAGTCTCCAATCACTTCTCCTCTTTTTTAACATTTTAAGTGCTTCTG
Source organism: Atrina japonica (assembly GCA_030159075.1). Classification (NCBI taxonomy): domain Eukaryota; kingdom Metazoa; phylum Mollusca; class Bivalvia; order Pterioida; family Pinnidae; genus Atrina; species Atrina japonica. The sequence continues at coordinate 181,026 of BROG01000609.1, forward strand.
GCCTTAATTTGCAAACTGAAACGTATCAGTCAGTGTCAAATTAGTATCAACTGCAAATTTCTTATATTTTCTAAAAAGTTTTGGAGCTTCCCTTGTCCGAGTAATTAGAACGTCGTGCTTTAAATTATGAAGTATCTTACTTCCGGTAGGCGTAGATTCGAGATCCGGCTGAAACCATAGATGCCTTTTTTAAAAAAAAAAAAAAGTTTGCCAGTTTACATGCGGAAGGCTGGTGATCTCTTCCTGTGTACATTGTAACCGGATCTTCTTCTCCAACAATAAAAACTGACCACCACCATGTTACTTATAGATTGTTGAGTGCGACGTAGAAACCTATTCCAAATCAAAATACAAGAACATTTCTCACAAAAAAGGTTATTAGCCTTTGTAGTAGTAATAATTATTATATCACAAGTTATCGACAACTGTTTCCGTCGCATACCCATCAAAATGTTTTAAAAACAACACAATTGAAATACTGCAAATAACGTTTGTTTCGCACAAAGTATATCTGGCATAAATATATTGAAATATCTCTAAAACTCAAACAAGATTAGTATGCATAGTCTTGCATGCAGAATTACTCAAAAAGTAAGAATGTGGCAAAATCACGAATTCGCAAATATCTCTGAAATGGTGAGTACAAGAAAAATACATAGTGTGAAAATATAAGTGGTTTACAGTACAGTGCATTATCTTTAAATGAATTTCTTAGCCATATTATCAATGTTATTCCCACGAGCTCAAACACATTTTAAAAATCTACATTACCCATAGGTTACAAACGTTTTGTCTAATTTTGGTCTCCACCACCCAGTGTCCTGAAGATTTTGCATTGTTGTCTGTCCGTCTGTGTGTCTGTGGCTATGTTTAAATGGTCTTTTGTAGGCAGGTGCCCTTATACAGAGGTAGTTTTAATGCAAGTTTGACTGTATATTGTGTTAATAGAGTATGTTTCATGTTTATGTAAACAGGACTTTACCAGTCCAAATCTGAAGAAGACAAAGTCACAGCACATTTTGCTCTACACATTCATTCTGGTTGCGTTAAAATTGTCGGCACCTGTGCTCATGGCCCATAGCAGCGTAGTTAAGAATGCACTTGCTTTTGTCACTAGCATATTTTCTCTATGAGTCTTCCGGTTTCCAGATTAGATGTCGACATCTTGTGATTACTATGTCGACATAAATAACTGACAAGTAGATGTCACATCCGAGCATAAACACGATATAAAGCCGAGTTTCCGACTTGCTAGATAACTATCTTTTATCTTCTCATATTATGTCGACATAATCACAAAATCATGTCGACAGCATTAAGTCGTAAGTCGGCAACTCGATGGCAGAAATATGCCACCATACTATTATTATTATCATAACATTGAAGAATTACCTCTTCAAGCATTTTAGCAACATGTCCTTTTCATTATTGCAGTCTTCATTCAAACAGGAACATTGTAAATGCTGTACATCTTCAAATGTCATGTTAAAAAGTCATCGTCAGCTTTGTTAATGCATTTTCACACATTTTCGACGAAACGTGGTAAAATTGAAAAGAAAAACCATAATAAATATAAATGAACGAAGGTGCCAGTGTACTGGATAGCTTTAAATTTCATTTCAACGTGTCGGATTTCCGGAACCTTTACATTTTCGAAATCATTCATGTCCGTATGATTTCCATCGAAGTTCTCATGTCTCTGTGATGCTTCATCTATATTATATGTTCGTTAAATTTCGTGAAACATACCAAATTTAATAATTTTAATTGAGAGACTGCGTTTCTTGATTTTTTAGAATAAAGAAAAAAAAATTATTCATCACGTATAAAGTTAACATTTTATGGTCGATAACATTACTGCATTATAAAAAGAGGTTAGATACTCAAGGTAAGGACCTCATATACTGAAAAGTAAATATAATTTTATTTTTTGGCACAACTGGGTCATTGTCGCAGGAATGCACTGTTTCGCTCCCCATGGACTGTTTATAAACTAAGTAGCTGATATTACCGCACCAGTTTATGTCGTACTTCGGAGATCTTTCGTTGTGGTGGTATTTTTTAAAGAAATTCTTATATATGCATATTCGTATATTCATTACTTTTAGTCGGGTTTTTACTTTCATGATACGCAAGGTGTGTTCAACATATGAACATTTCATGTACAGATGTAAATTACTTATTGTTAATTTATTGTCACAAGGTTATCGGAAATCGCGCTTGATGTCAACACTCCGCATATTTTACGTCGGTATAATGAACTTGGTTTGGATAACTTTGTATCCATTATGAAATATTAAGTTACCTGTTCGATAGCTGTTGTGTACTCGTGTTTATCAAATGTGACGAGCATTTAATCCTCACTTATTTCATTTGAATTTGACTGCAAACTCGTGGTGGGTTTGAAAAGTCAACAGTGGATGCCTACTCATCCACTGCACTTGATCCCACCTCTGGATTTTCACAGGTTTGTGTTTGTCCAATGTTTACAATATTTGTATATTTTATTCCAATTTCCGTAACAAGTATAATGATCTCACTTCTTTATTTACTCGATGTTCTACCAAAATAGTCAAAACCACTGTTAAATAAAAAAGTAAGAACATGATTCAGGATTTAACTAAACATCAAATCGTATAAAGTAGATGGCGCTAAAAGCTGAATTACAATACATTTGGAAAATAAATATTTTAGCTGTAGCAAACAGCAATTCAGCCGCATTTCACTGCTTGCGATGTGTTTGACTCTCAACCTGAAGGATCCAGAATCGATTCCGTGTACCTGTTCATACCGACAATTCTTAAAAGTTATGGTAAAATCTCACTATGTCAGTCCCATAACACTGGTCAAACTTTATTTCACTTCACCTAATTCTGTTGACGAATCCATATTTATAAAACAGTTCTTGGAGATATAACACAACATGACCAGATTGTTTTTGTGTGTGGTAGGGTTGATGAATTTTTATCTCTGTCATTTATTTAGTCATGTTTTATGTTTGAAAATTTATTTCAAAGGTCTCTTAATGTTGTTTCGACCGATCTACTTTATCAATATTACCATAAAAACATGAATACCAAATTTGAACATCTATCCAAAAACAGACATAATGCGCTGATATTGTGAAATAAGCACAGTCTCTTTCATGGGCAATTAAAACGAATCTTTTGCACAACAAAATTGGACATATTGTGTTTTGATTAAAAAGTGTTAATTTCCTTTTCCACGTGTTTACAGCGTGAAATGTACATGATTGCCATGTAGAGTTAGCAATGATTCAGCGTCTGGGGAAGTGTCCGACTCTTACATTCACCTAGTTGTACAACACAACTCAATCAAAGCTTTGCGTTAAAGCCAATGTTTTAAATTAATAAGTACAGGAAAGGAAACGCGGTATGATCAAACGTATAAAACAACAAACTTTATTTTCAGCAGACGTCATTCTGACAACATACAGAAGTACAGATCTTGATCATTGCGCAACGGGAATTAACTTCAGAAATTATTGGGGATGAATAGAATACAGAACATAAAAATAGAAAGCTGTTTTGTTTCATAGAATTGTACACGTGTATCGGTACATTTATTCCGGTCTGTCACGGAAATAGGGATGTAGCTCAGAATAGGTTATTTTTTTAATATTGAATGGTGTTTTACACCAAACTCAACAATTTTTCAGATACATGGTGGCGGCTATTTTTTTGAATGGCGGAGGTGAGTTTCTGTACATGGGAACAGACCGTCGCCCTTCCGCAGATGAACTGGCAAACCTTCTCACAAAAATCAGGGTTCCAGCGGAGGTTCAAACCTGCGCTAACCGGAAGTGAAATAGTCCCTTGTTGAAAGCACGATGTTTTAGCCACTCGGACACGGATGCCTCCGAAAAATAGGTTCAATAATGGCACGATAACGTTTGGTAAAATAGGTAACTGAATCACTATTGTTTTGTATTAGCTAGTAAGTCTACTTAAGCAAACATGGATATAATTTTATGAATGTTGTAGTCTAACTACTTCAACATGAATGCCAGTATCAAATTCTTTTATTGTTGTGAAAGCTATTAATTATGTAATAACATCTGACAAATTACAAGTTACCCATTATCTTCTAGATTCTGTGTAATGGTATACTTCACAGCTGTACAAAATCTTTCAACAGACCAAACACATACACACGGGCGAAGCAGATTAATCCCAGAAGCGTTAGCGTATACGATGTGTCCTGAACTACAATTTCGACGTTTCATTTTTTTTCTATGTTCGATCTGAATACATAGGCGTCGGAACCGGGGGGGGGGCTAGGGGGGCATAGCCCCCCACTTTTTTTTGCAAAGATAGACATACGTGCTGGAAATTGGGGCTTAGCCACCAGACGTTTCTGGCGTGTGTTTTTTAAGTTGGTTTACCCCCCCACTTTCAAATTGCTTCCGACGCCTATGGAATATCATATACAAAACCTGTTGCAGGGGTCATAAGTGGGTTCGCAGGTAGATGAGTGGTTGCGACAATCATACCGAAAGTTCAGAGTTAAATTCAAATGTCATTAAAAGACACATTTAAACAGGTCTAATTCTTTGATTTAAGAAGAATGCAATTTTTCTAATATGTCAATGAATCAATTAATATTTCATATTAATATTCTTATGCTGACGTTACTTTAATACCAAATATATATATCAACAGTAAAACCACCTCTATATAAAGATTACCTGTTTATAAAGGTCACAGGTTTTATCTAGATGTGTTCAGCCACTAAACCATAGAGAGGTTCTACATAAAAGCCACATAAAGTTAACACAATTTCGAAATTGATTTATTTTCCAGTCTTATATTTCAGTGTAGTAATGGGTATTTCAAAATTTTGCCAATATAGCAAACAGATGCCTATTCGAATATAACATTCAAAGAGCAATATTTCATAGATAAGCAACCATTTCTTATCAAAATGTAACATATCATAAAATCTGATGCAAGAATGTAGCTTTCTTATCATGCGTCATAAATTATTTAATTATTTTTATTCTTAAATTTACATTAACAATCATAGTATGATACTTTTAATATTGTCATGTTTGTTTCATACATGTACATGTATTTAGCTTGTATGGTGTGTGTGTGTGTATGTGTGTGTGTGTTTGTGTATGTGTGTGTGCGTGTTTGTGCGTCTGTTCCTGTGTGTGAGAGTATGCGTGTGCGAGTGTTTGAGAGCAGTGCGTGTTTGAGAATGTGAGTGTCTGAGCGTGTTTGAGCGTGTGTAAGCGTGTGCCTGTGTTAACGTGTGTGTGCATGAGCTACGCGCGCGTGTGTGTTTGTGTTTGAATAACTTCTACTGACAACTGACACAGCTGACAATTACACAACACAGACTGATTATTTCCTAAATACAGGAGATGACTACTTTAACTCCGAATAATTAATGGACAGGTGTTCTGTCGATTCGTTCCATGTTTACGTAATCAGAACAAAATGTTGTTCTCCAAACACTCGAAATGTCAGACGTAGAATACATGTTAAATGCTTCAGCATCTGAGTACAGCAAAAGGTTAGGTAGAAGTAGCACAATGTACGATTTATAAGGATTTTGTAAACGTAATAGGAACCTTGGTATCATAGCGATAGTTCCGATATAGAAATTATATATTGGTCTACTTAGAGTAAATAGTACATTCGGGGTCTGTCAGAAACCAAACAAAAACTGTGTATATTCCAAACATTGGGGTGTACAAGTAAAACGTTTCGTCTTACTCTGAACAACTAAGCTAAACGACGAACTCGAGGATTATGGCTTTCCCGTCGTAAATTTTCCACATTTAAGTAGTAATATATCACAATTACCCGTGTATGTAGTTTATATTTCATAATTAATCCGATATGCCAGGGCGTGTTCAACATATGAAATTTCATATACAGGTAATCTACTCACCGACAAATTATTGACACAGGGATATAAAAAATCAAGCTTGATGTTAACCTTCCGCAAATTTTCACTAAGTATAATATTGAGTTGTCTGTTCGATGGCGATCGTTGAGACGTCTGTACTAATTGTGACAAGGATTCGTTCCTCACATATTTCATTTGGATTTGACTGTGGATCCATCACGGATCTGACCGGTTGCCAGGGGATGCTTACTCCTCCAAGACACGTAATCATACCTCTTGATTTCCAAAGGTCCGTTTTTGTCCAATTTTTACCACATTGCATCTATATCCAGGACATCCTAAAGATTAAAACTTTGGTATCTGAGACTTTTTCCACTCATTATTTTAGCTTTAATATTTCGTGCCTGTCAAACTAGTTATGTTCTAATTTAGACTCGTTGTATTGTAAACATTATCGTTTGAGTGCAACGTCCGAAAACGGATCCATCTAACACTTCCTGATTTCGATCATGATCACAATAACCGATTCTACATTTTTTATTTTATTTTAAAGTATTTAAAAAAAATTATCAAACTTCAATTGGATGCGTATAAATATATAGATGTCCAAATTAGAATCGAAATTGCCCTCTGCCGCTGGATTAGTGATATGGTAAGAACCTCCACCTTGCAAGTAGAAGGAGCAGTTTCGATTTTCTAATAATTATCTTGAACTTTTTGTTAAAAACATTACGTGATAATTTATTCATCATGTTTTTTTATGTTATCTGAAAGTTATGATTCTATTGTATAAAAATTTCAAGGAAACCCTCGTTGTATCGACATGACTTTTGTTTGTTTTGTCTAATCTCGAAGTCGTTGGGGACCAAGCAAAAAATTCTAGATAAACGGGTCTTCGAGTTAAAAGTTCTGTCACTAAATACAATACTGATTCCTCCCGTGAGCATATAAATAATTGCCAGAATAGATTTTTGTATATATATATATATCGTTTGACTCTTATCATCAGTGTATATGCAAGCTGACAGCTACATGTGTTTTGTCAAACAATATTAAAAGCAAATAGGAAAGAATTAATTATGTATTTATTTCTTAATACACAACTGTATTGGCAAGTAAACATCACTACATCACTCATGTTTTAACAGGAACAACATATGCTGCTTTCTAGATCAGGGAAGTGACACTATCATCATAAATTTAAGAACGGAAAGTCTAAAAACGAATCATAGAAAGTAACAATAGCCATATAAATGTAAGATTGGAGAATTTTTGTGAAGATATTTATTCATCGTATGTACTCTAAAGTAATACAGAAGACATATTTGTTCAGCACTAGTCATATAATCACAAAGATTTAATAATGATGTAAAAAAAACATTAACTTCTAGATACCTGGTCACTTTCACATTGAAATTAAACATCGGATCATGTTGTAACATCGATATTAGCGGTATTTCGACTTTTTCCTATCTCGAGTTATTAGGTCTTTTTCAGTAAGATATAGAAGGAAAATTGCAGGGACCGGCACTTGATCTTATTTGTGTAACTGCATTTAAGTATTTATTTTGATGTAATTGGATAACAAAACTGCTTAGGTTTCGTCGCATCGATTTTAGAGTGCAGCATACAGTTCACAAGTTGAAATGGAATGATTTTTCTTCTTTTCTGTCTGTTTGTTTGTATAAATGGTGTTTTACGCCACACTCAACAATTTTCCGGTTATATGGTGGTGGTGGTGGTGGTGGTAATGGTGGTGGTAGTTCATTTTTAAAGGTGAAGGAAAGAATCTGGTCGCAATGTACCCGGAAAGAGACCACCGGCAAGTTTACCAGCAGAGTTCCCAGTCACAATATACCAATATCTGGTAAGGGGCCACTGGTCTTCCTCAATTAAACTAGCAAACTTTCTCACAATACCAGGTGTGGTTCCAACGGGGCCCATAAAGGCACTGACAAGAGGATCTATGGTTTCAAGTGTGATGCTCTAACAAAGGAAGACGACCTTCTTTTCTTTGACCGATGCATCAGATTGATTCATAATGTAAGAGGATGCAAGGCAATTTTCTATTCATTGATATTTTATAAAAGTAACAACCATGAATGAAAAAAATTAACTATGTTAGCGTCTTGGCCAATCAAAGTGAATGTTATGAAATAAAGGCACCGATCGATCACGCATAGACGTCTCCGTCGATAATATCGTGTGATAGTGAGCAAGTGAACAATTACATAAGATATTTTGAAACAGTTTCTTTTTAATCAATTTCTTGTCTAGACAACTGGTAGAATGCTGAGACATTTCATAGGTATTGTCAACAAATTTATCTACAGTAGAGGATATTTGATACAAAAGGGTTTTCAAAATTGATGTACTGACTACTTATTATTCAAATTTTTTTAAAAAGGTATGACATCTAACGGCATCCGTGAGGTTAGAGAATTGCCTTGTAAACCATGAACTCTTTCACGTCTAGTTACCACAGGTACGACCCCATCCCCGCTGGTAACGAAACTGATTTTGTGAAAACATTTGCCAGTTTACTAGTGGAAAATTGGTTGTTCTTTGCTGGATACTGTTATAATGTGACTGAGTTCTCTCCTCCACCAGTTAAAGCATGTAAACAGGGCGCCATCATATCGCTGACAAATAGTTTAATATGGCGTCATACGAACATCTACATGCATTATAAAATTCTCAGTAAAATGGTGAATATGATAAAACTTTAAGCTAGAACATTGAAATATGAGGCAATACTTTTAATTTACTAACACTTTTTATTCAGTTTATTGATTTTTATAGTCTGAATATGAATGAACACGCTAGCTTTTATTTCGTAATAACAATGCCAGTGGAATTAATTATTAAGATATACATTATATGTAATTAATATCATAAAATTTGTATACTAATATACTGTGAAGTCAAGCAAACTTAGTGGATTTTGTACATTATCATACTGCTTGACCTTTATCACACATACACACAAGCACACACACACACGCACACACACACATATATATATATAAGTGTATATATATATATATATATATATATATATATATATATATATATATATATATATATATATATATATTTATATATTTATATATTTATATATATATATAAATATATATATATATATATATATATATGTGTGTGTGTGTGTGTGTGTGTGTGTGTGTGTGTGTGTGTGTGTGTGTTATTTTTGACATTATCATCTAAATTTCATCCATGAATTGGAGCAGCGTTACAGCTGAGCTGCACAATAATTGATTAACCGGATATCCCTACACAAAAATGATAATCTTTACAAAGGTTCAATCTGACCTTATATTATAGGGTCACCATAACAACACTATTACCAAAAACAAAGAAAAAAATATCATGAACGGCATTCTTTACAACCGATATAGACTAAAACCACTGCTATTAATTTTTTTACCAGTTTTCATCACTTCAAAATGGGAGCTGTCTATATACCATTACATATCGGTAATTGTTGCCTCGTACTTGAAACCTTTCTAACTGTTCTTAACAATTACAAGATGAAAACAAGATGGCGGAAGCAAGTGAAGAGTTTGCAATGTGATGTAACATCCAGCATTATGTTATATTTTTCAAATTGCCTGAAACGATAGCAAAACGTGTTTGTTTTTAAATGGAAACCATAAATTCATCCAAATGATAGGAATGTGAGTGTAAAAGAGGAATCAATTATTATAGAAGATATATGGTGATACCAATTGTTCTGAGTAAATTTTAATCATTGTTGATTGAATAATATTGTACATACTTTTTTCTTTATTATATTTCAGTATGGTTTCAATCATTTGAACTTCAGTATTGATAAATAATTAAAGTGTATATTACCAGATCATAGAATCGAGCATTTGGCATTCTGTGTAGGAGTGGAAAATCATTGCAGTACGATACGAACGAGGTTGGGAAACTGATATGCGATCGTTAAAGCTGGAAAGGTCAAAATGTTTAGTTCCCAAAGGAAGTTGTCAAAGCACTTTATAAATTTTTATAAGTACATGCTTCGCTCTAGCTGATCAATCTTGTCTTTACGGCGCATGATATGTCTGATTTAGCATTACCATATGCATGTCATTCACTTTAACACTGCGGTTTTAGATTCATGGTCACGCAAGTTCTTTTTATATGCGTAGGACAAACATATTTTCGTAATTTTCCCGATACTTTTCGAGGATATGTACCAAATGTTAATAATTTTATTGTCGTAACCCGGTCCATGTGTATCGTGTTTCTTATTTCCATTGTAACATGTTAAACATTTTATAGATAATCCATGATTTGTAATACTATACACAGCATTAATTATATTTATATGAGTAAAGCATTTATGATACCGCAGAAGCTACATAAAATATGTTAAGCGCATACATTGCTCCAAAATTATTCATTTTGTGAAATTCTAGATTTTTAGAAACCATTTTTTGTTGATGTTGATTTTTGTTGACTTATGCTAGAATGGAAACATAGATCGACAGTTGGGAAAACTTAAGACAATGCCTCCCACAATTAGAGAAGTAATGGATTTATACAAATAAGGGACAAAAAATAGAGGAAATCTTAAATGTTCTGCAAATTTAAAAATAAATGATTCCTTGACTAGCAGTTACTAGCTTGTGTCGTATTGGATATGCGGTTTGACTTGTATAGTATTCTAGGTTATTAACGATAGAAATAATACATCGGACTGATGAGGTGAGGAGGAAAAGTGTCTATGTTTGTGTGAGTGTTTTCATGTGTTTAGGTGTGTGTCCATGTGTGCGTCTACGTGTGTGTGAGCGTTTCCGTGTGTTTATGTGCGTGTGTGTATATGAGTTTACGTGTGTGTGAGTATATACGTGTTTATAGTTTGTTTTGGCGAATGTGTGTCGTCATATTTTAACATTCTAGCCGTCCTTTAAAAGCTATAAAAGAACCTCTCTCTCTCTCTCTCTCTCTCTCTCTCTCTCTCTCTCTCTCTCTCTCTCTCTCTCTCTCTCTCTCTCTCTCTCTTACTTTTCTAATGCTATTTTATACATCCTGATTATCTTAATTATACCATTTTGATAATGTATTGATATATGATATATGTTAGTGGTGAAACATAAGGTACACTTGATGCATTAATGATGTAAAAATCCACTTTTTATGACTTGCGCGACAGTTTGTTAAGTTTTTTAAATCGATATTTTCATCAAGTCACAATTCATATGTTACAAGGGAAAAATTACCATAGGTATGTTGCATTTGGTTGAATACTATCTCGATATTACTTAATTGCTTAAATGTCATGTGAATTTAGAAGTTTTTAAGATTAGTTGAAAAAATTCAAACACCTGCTAGTGATTTGTATAAATTTGTATTTTCAAGTTAATTAAAAACAGTAAATTATCCAAATAAATGTACCACAGATACCAAAGTATTAATCTTCAGGAAGTTCGGAGTACAATATACAAAATCTGGTGAATATTAGACAAACAGGAGCCTCTGGAAATATAGAGGTGGGATCAGGTGCCATGAAGAGGTAAGCACTCCTGTTGACCGGTCAAATTCACCGGGAGTCCACAGTGTTAAAAACATTTATAGAAATTGATAAGTAGTTTTGATATATTTATGTTTCAAGGTCCTGGGTTCGATATCCGATTGAGCCAAAATTTCATAGTTTATTTTGGTCTCCTTTATGCACTAAATTTAAATCCACTCCCTTCCATTCTATGCCTACATGAGGTTAAATGCCTAGGTTCAGCATTTCGATTATAACTTTAGGTTTAACAATTGCAGTAACACTATAGAAGCCGCTAGAATATGGACCATTCCAGAAGGACGCACATACACAAATTAGACATCCCTCAATTCTTAACAGGGATTAGTTACACGACGGGTTTTAATTAGTCATGTGGCTCGTTAAATCAATTGCAAAAACACCATACACAACGCGTATTAACATTCATTTAAATAAGAATGCTAAAATGTATTGTTGAAGATAAAAACAGTAATTGATCACTGCATTTTCATTATTTTTTTGTTATAAAACCGAATTGTGAATGATCAAAATTTATCTGATTCACCATGATTTGACATTTTGTACAAAATTAAAATCTGTCCATATTCTCGTTTCATTGAATATTAATGAAACGTTTAGATCGAAGCAAATACATCATTCCCTCGTACTGCATAAAAATCTTACGTTGAAGACGTTCGATATTCCTTCAAGAGCTCAACAACATGATATTTGGTAAGGATGAATAAATGAGTCGATATCTTGTTGTCTTTTTAATTTTTGAAACGCAAGATATAGTAATACCACAGGCGCTATTTTCGCTCATATTTGTAGCAGTGTTAGTAATTAGCTGAATTACACTTAATGACCAGTTAACAAGCATCGTATAACCCTGGAACACACGACAAGTGGAACAAAAATCATGATATCAGAGATCATGTGACCGGACATGTTGCCTCGACGATATTCTAACCAGAGTTATCGGTCTTAGATGTTATTAAAACAATAATAAATGACATTCAATCTGTATTTGAGAGGATTCCTTGGATACACCAAAAAAGACAAAAACAAAATTACTTCAGAAAGATGATTTTTGATTATGTCTTTATGGAAATGTTCAATATTTCGGCTTGCAGCTCACTTTTGGAATCTCAAATTCACGAAATTGCAAATATGCCTGTAATGGGAAGTACGTGATAAACAACGAACGTAATCGCAAATAGACCGTTCTTATGAATTTCACCTGCGCACAAACACTTCCAAATAGCATCAAGGAGTTTCGTACCTAAAAAAATCGTACCCAGTGAAAGACAAATCATACACAGGATACGATTTGTTTTTCACTGAGTAGGATTTTGTCTTGGGTAGGAAATGTTTTTGCACGAAACTCGATGATACCGTCTAAAATTGTTTTGATATTACAAATTTATTACAATCAAAATCAATACTTTATTGATGATATACCATAACACACTAAATACAAATATTCCAACCAAAATGAGCCTTTGTGTATAATTTCCATAGAATGACCCCAATTTACCGTTTTCAGTAACTTATTGGATAGATGGCTAACCCTTCAAACAGAAGATCCTATATTCTATTCCCGAGCCGCTGAGACATACGATTACATACATATACAGATACATATATAAACACACACACACATACGTACACATACATGCATACATATAGATAGATACATACATACATACATGCATGCATGCATGCATGCATGCATACATACATACATACATACATACATACATACATACATACATACATACATACATACATACACAGAGCTTTCGGTATCACGTAGAAATAATAATCCTTCACTTCTATAACAATACGATTGATTAAATATACAGCGGCTCAATATAAAGAACTATTGTGTATTCCTACCCAGATGGGATCAGGTGTGTGGGAGGAGTCAACGTTCCCTGAGAACATGCTACACTCGTTGCAAATGTTCCATGGAGACTGTTGAGTTCGGTGAAAAGGTCAAGATCGATGTAAACGTCATCAGTGTTATAAGAAATGAATGTCGTTGTCTGTCAGATAAAACTTTAGCGACCATGTCACCATAGGCGGGATACATTAACATCCATTGCATAGGTCAATGCACATTTCATCTACACAAATCCTTGGCAAACGGTAAAATTACAATGAAACTACCAAAAGCTAATTTGTATAAAAACGTGATGGACATACGTGATGAAAATTTGATTAAAAACTCATTATCTATACAAAAAGGGACTTTTAATATGCAAGTAAAAGTCGTATCCGAAAGCAAATAGCTGAACAAAACTCACAATACAAAAAATTAGCAGAAATGCCTTGAAGGATATGAGAAATTCATATTAAAATAACGATATAACAAAATAAGAATTTCTTTTAATTTTATCTTGAGAATCTAGACACATATACACACGTAAAAGTAAAATGTCAACAATATCTAGTTTAGAAAGAATGACCAAACAAAAGTGTTTCAATCTCGGTGATTCTATTTTTATTACTAAAAATGTAAAGTCCAGTTCAATTCAGCCAATCTTTAAATAAACATTTTAAGTGGGTTTAGAAATATATTCACAATTTTCAGATATATAGAAATTAAGAAATTCTATCCGCAAATAGTGCATTAATATTTCTAAATGACTTGACAAGCTGGTTATACAAACACTTTGCAAAGTACCGATATGGTCCATGATAGAGACCATAGCAAAGCACACCTAAGTCCCAAGTCATTAGGGTTAACTATACATGTATATTCAGGTTGTTTTTTTATTTTAACATTTGGCGATATAGTTGTATCTAAAAGCTCTGAATGTGATAGACAAAAACACATTTTAATTTATATATATATATATATATATATATATATATATATATATATATATATATATATATATATATATATATTCGCTCAGAATTTTCATACAAAACGGAGGCAACATGATAATCTAACTTACATTCAAATGTATGCATAGGCTTAATCTAAAAATACATAACGAATGCATACACATACAAACACAGACCATCCCTCCGTTAGCACATGCGCAGAATGGTTAAAACATGGGAGACACTAATTCAGTTTTACACTAAACAGATATTGTAATAAGTAAACAAAAAGTCTTAACAAGTTATAATCAAATTGCATAATATAATCTAAACATCCCTTCTCCAGAAAACTATAACAAGCTGCATTTTAGGTAAAGGCATTCAAGTCTATAAAACACGTCTATCTTTTAGTTACAATGGCCAATACGACAAAGTATCATTTTTTAAAGAAAGCCACTAAACCCAATATCAGAGAAAGCTGTTATCTAAATGTTTTGCACATCGCATCGAATACAAGTGTCGCAAGACTTACAAGAATTATGGAGAACTCAGGTGTTCTATGAAGCAGCTTACGTCTAATAGTTTTATACAGCGATCAAGTATTTATTCCCCTTGTCTGAGGCGTGTGGTATTATTATTGTCATAATTATTCTGTGCTATTGGTCGTGCACTTTCATGTGCATTGACCGGTTCGTATTCTTGATAAGATAAACAAAAGTATCCAGTATAGTAGAAGTTGATATGTCGGCGTGTTGTTAATTACGCGATTTTTTGTTCAAATTATACACGTTGGATTTATTTACGCGATGTCACAACTTACTTTGGGGTGTCTTGTATTAAACGATAATTCGTTGTTCAGCTGTGGTACTGGTACGCGAAGTAATTTACGCGGAAAACTCTTCATCCCGTATTTAGTGTAAATAACCCTACACATAAATTTCCAAGTTTACAGTATTGTTTGATATTTGATGCTCTGTAATCATTTTCCCATTTTTCTTAATCAGAGGGCACCTGGCACCTATTGTGTATTGCCTGCATTTTTTGTTTTATGTTGCAAAATGAAAAATAAAATAGAAAACTGAATTGTGAATATTATTTTGGATTAAGGGGTTATCCTCGTGGAAATATTTCCGTTCTGACATTGGAATTGTCCATACTCTGTCAGTATCAGTTCAACATTCGTTAGGTAACCCTTTTCTTATACCCTGTACCTAATTCGCAATTTAAAAACAGAAACGAATAAATTAGGTTTATATTAGGTCTTCCTTTTATGAATGGCCAAATTATTGTGTTAAGGTTATCAATGCGTTTAGAAATTTTATTGTTTATTACTTGGATTTTAAGAATTGCAATATTGATATATTACTTTAAGTATTTAATTCACATATAGCAATATATCTTATTTTAAGCAATCAATTATAGACACGGAAAAGTATTTCAATATGATATATCAACATATAATAACAAAATTAATATCTTTTCATAGCGTTTATGTCAATACATTTGTACCTTGTTTTATATCATTTTACGAATGAAATCTTACTGATCGCTAGTAACTATCGACGTGTTGAAAATTTATAAATCTTGGTGTTTTTCTTTTTTCTTTTTTTTTTTTTTGACATTCAAATCCCTGCTTGTAAAATGGCTAACCAATACTGTGTAGCTACATGTCCATATATGGGGGTAGATTATAAAGTACATGCACATCTCTTTAATTTCACCAATAAACAAAAAAGAATTCTGTAAGAAAACAAAAAACTGCTGTTTGAAGAATTGGGATTGTGCAAAAAAACTTCTAAATTTTTTACCTACTTTCAATTATTGTCAAAGTGAAAGTTATAGCTTCCTGTTAGTTATAAATTATTTTTCGTATGGTAATATAAATGCCAAGATTTCCATTTCGATATCACTTGTAATTTCCATGTCACTTTCAGATGCAACAGCTAAATTATGGCACATTGTATTTGAGCGAAAAAGAACAAGATCAATAGAAATTTCTGTTTGATCTTTCATTCATTTCTTAACTTTTTACATAATTTTACATCAAATTTTATATAACTAGTTTTGGGATAATTGCGGATATGATTAAATGTCAAATGACATCTATTTATTGACGATGTTTACTTTATCGATATTTTAAACAAAATGCTTTACAACTTTATGTATTTTACTGAAAAACGTACAAATGTAGACAAATTGCATTATGATACACAATCAAATAGGTCACTCAAAAGAACAGACAAAAATAGCCATAAGAGACAAATGGCCTTTATAACGAGGTTTATTAGAAAAAAAAACTATGGTTATTTTTGGATGGCCTTTATTCAGTGGCCTTTAATGCAAGTATGACTGTAATAACATATTCACCAGGAAACGATTGTGTAATGATATGTATACGCTATCAACTTTCTTTTCATGGTATAAAAAGCAACTTGTTTTCATGGGGTTAAATCGTGAATATTTTCTATTTGCAGCAAACGGGACCCCCGGAATCAACATCAAGTCATGACAGACACAGATCCAAAATGAGTCTTCGGCGTGGGGACCGTTCAAGACACAGAAACAGTTGCGTCCCCGAACAAGGTATCGTCACATATATTGCATTTAAATTTTGTTGTTTACATTGGGTTTTTGTTTTTGTTTGTTTTATTGTTGTTTAACGTCCCACTCAAGAATATTTCACTCATATGGTGACGTCACCAAATGCCAGTGAAGGGCTTCAAATTTTGGCCTATGATCAGCACTTAAGGCCATTGAGCAGTGTGGGTTCTTTAACGTGCCGACACCTACTGTGACACGGGACCTCCAGTATTTACTGTCTCATCCGAAAGACAGGAAACCAACCTGTCGCCGGCGGGACTCGAACTCACGACCTCACAATTCATAGTCGAGCGCGCTACCGACTGAGCCAGGCCGGCTCTGTTTACATTGGTATTGTTGTGTCTTTGAAATACGAATGGAGAGTAAAAAAATCTAATTTTGAACTAGAATGACACACAATGTGTCATTTTGTTTCGTTATAGCTATGACAGTATTTGTGTAGCTATTTTTTCAGTCCGCTTTTACCTTTTAAGATAAATGACCTAGAATTGAGAATGTTGTCATCCGGAAAACCTTACTCCATCTGTATTTGGAAGAAGTCGTTACAGACAGCCGGCCGTTATAAAAAGCTTGTTTATTATAAAAGGTTAACAAAGCATATGTATGTTTTAATAGCTCTTATAGGCAGAGGTGGCCCTAATTACAAGTTTGATTTTTAATCAACATCAACACAGACGCTTGGTTGTTCATTATTTCTTTGTGAGCATCAATCCAGAATGTATCTAAGGACGACCAAACAAATATCTAACAGGTTATCATAAATTTTATAGTGTCATTGGTCGGTGGCAATAATGAGAAGTTTTACCCCTAGAGAGTTATCATTGATATAATGTCCTCTAGGGGAGATAATCATCAAGATTCCCATGACCCAAGGACGGTATTTACTTTATTATACCGAATAAGATTATGAGTTTCTTTTTTAAACCACAAATACTGTTTTTTTTTTCAATGAACTGCAAAATGAACAGCATAGTTTTAATTCGGTTTTGCGTAGGAAATAAATCGTAAGTATTAGGTAAAGTAGGGGAACATAGCAATCTCTAACGACAATGTTGATCGCTGTTCTCGACATGTAAATTGTTCTGTGACATGTGATTATGTAATTGACCAATGAGTAATCGAGAACTTTAAACCCACATGACCGTTCAATTTGCTAACAAGAGGTATCGTAAATAATGAAAGATTCACACATTATACAATTTTATGACATACTAAACAAAATAACTGCACAGACGCAGTGTAATTGGTCTGGAAATGATAAAAAGAACAAGATGATTCAGACGCCCATAATTAGCGATCGGCAAAATATTCCGAAGACCGCAATCCGCACCTTTCATGGCTGTTCCATCGATACAGAAATCACTTAAAACATGGAGTGTAGTCAATTTGTTTGTATTTCAATAACATCTGTGCCAGTACATTTCCTTGTATATACTCTAACGACTTACTAGTTGAAAAATTTCAGTTCCTTCCTCCTTTTCAATGATTTATTTCTGATCCTAAAGACACACTGCATTTTTACTTATTGGTTCAATCTTTTCCCGTCATTTTGTGTTAGATGAATTTGGTACATAGCGACCCGTCTTCTTCTCTCTCTTAATAATGAAAACAAACGACTATGCATATCTATGGACTTTCTTATCTGAAGTCGCCATGGAATTATGCAGCATCGTCTAACTTATGGGGCTCCAATGAAAGTAGTTGGGTTTTTTCACACTCGTATTGATCACAAAAAGAGCCACAGACGGAAGTGTACTTTACAGAATCGTCATGTCTTTATATAAGCATGATGTTAAATTCAACATCAGTAAAATCAAAACTGGTAATGGGGCTTTAATTGATGTGTAATAAAATATATCTATAGAGATACTGCGTAGTCTCAATTTTAGAAAAAATTGCCAACAGGAGATGCTTACTCTTCCATGGCACCTGATAAGGATTTCCAGAGAACCATTTTTGTCCAATGTTCACCAGATTTGTATATTTGTCTCCTGGACATACTAAAAATAAATACTTTGATATCTCTGATTTTTATGTTCATATTAAAGCTGATATTTGACAAAATAAAATATCTGAAAACATGTCCCGTGCAAGGTGATGCAGCAATTGTGATAAAGTATTAATCAACTTGTGTACAATTGGGTAGCGAAGTAATCACGAAGGGCATAGAGCATGTGGGACATAGAGTAAGTGTCAGAGAGAGAGAGAGAGAGAGAGAGAGAGAGAGAGAGAGAGAGAGAGAGAGAGAGAGAGAGAGAGAGAGAGAGAGAGAGAGAGAGAGATATGAGTTAATGTAAGTCCATCGTTATTGATTCGAAATAAACTTTAAGCCTAAAAACATTGTATGGGATAGCATTATTGTATTGATTATTGTCGTTTAATAGTCAAATATGTTGCTAAAATACATGTTTGTGGACATAATCATTATAGAAAAAACATGGTGAGTTAACCATAGTTTTGAAATGCTACAGATAACATCAGTGTTATTGTAATGTAAATATTGGAATATGAGAACAGCATCCATTTGTAACGCTCATCTTTTCGCCATAAAGATACGCGACAGTGTGTTAAAGTGAAATACACTTATTTTAATCGATGTTTTTGAATAATAATTGTTTAAATCCGTGTATACAAAAAAAAAACCAACTTACTGATTCTTATTTGGTGCAATAAGCATATTATCTGAATACACAATAATTAAATCTAGGTCAACGAAATAGTTTATAAACCTGCCGTCTTGAAATACCTATCAATGATCGTTCACCAAGCAAGGATGCAAATACTTTGAATGAAGAAAATGCATTACAAAGATCAGTGTAGCGTTAAAATGCCACAGTATTGATTGCCAGTGTGTTCAGGAGACATGTAATATGAAATATTAATGACAACAATTGATAACTGTCTTGTACAATATTGGTATGATACATGGGTCTCGCATATAGAAGAAACTTTTGTATGAACTGCGTTAGTTTATTTGATATTTTGTTTTGGTTTTTTTTCAACAAAAATTATTTCATTCTTAACAAATTAAATTAATATACAATAACAGATATACACAGGCATAAAAGATTTGGTATTTATATATATTTTGTGAAAACAACTTCAGGTTCAGTATGGTTTGTATATAAAAATTGTAAGGTCGAATTTATCATTTGCAAATAAAAAAACACCAAACAGGGTTTTCTCAAGCAATTTTCACAAAATATATAGGAATATAAAATTTTCTATGTCAGTGTTTATCTCTTTTTACCTTATTGTACATCATTCTAAGTAGTAAAAAAAGAAAGTTAAAGTTTTCGAAAAAAACCACAGCTAATGTTCCTTTAACTTTTGTACTTTGGACATCATTTCTTCAGCATTTGTTTTTTATTGTTTTGAAAAAAATGTATCTTTGGTAATATATTAATGATATTTACAAGCATCATTATTGCTCAGCATACGAAGTGAAAGTTACAGGTCTCTCGGATGAATAATTCTCACTGCATTGGCGTCAGTCCATAGCAAAGGTCAAAATATGTGGCAATTCATCTAAAGCCGGTGACATCTCACATTAGTGAAAACATTTTGGCGGAATGCACAACAATAACAAAATAACCAAATTGTGTAGAATTATATGAAGCTGTTTCGTCAAGTGTGAGTCGAAATAATTTCCGCTCATAATGAGTGTTAAGGAGTGTTTTAAATGTTTATTTCGTAAAATAAATTATTTTCAAATTGCGATAAATACCACGGAAGTGTCGGAATTTTTTCCCTTTGGCAAACCTTAGTCCAAAGAATGCCAATACTTGACTTTAAGTGAAATGATTCCTAATGTTTACAAATAGTACTTTTAAAATCTATATATTTCAGATGCTTCTTTTATAATTGTTAATTCATTCCGTGAATTTACAAATTTTCGTTCCAAATTGTTGAAGTTCAAGCAATAAAAATGAGAATTGTATCTTCGCAAGATATATTATTTACATTTAGCTTCAAAAGCCTATAAAAAGGTACTTGAACGATCTGAAAGATAATTTGACTTCTGCCTGCAGATATTCAAAATAATTACATAAAGTAAGTAGCGTTCTCTCAACATTCCATTCAAAGAGAACAATACTCTTCCATATGGTATCTCATTCCCGTAATCAAAATGCAAATTCATAGATAATTACTACGTAGGTCGCAAGGTGCATATATGTAATTACTTTTTGCATTTTAAATTAGATAGCTTCAGAAATTATATTCTAAGTGATTACACTAATCGTAGAATGCAGTGAGGTGCTAAAATACTGTAAATTATGTAGCTCTTAGCTCACATTTAATTTTAGCACAAAGATGTTATTCTGCTAAATATTTACATGCGCTAAGGTAGGTAAGCGTATATGACTGCAAATTTTGACATTTTTTTCTTTTGGTCGTTGTTTTAAACTCAACCTAGTAATTTTACTTATATGGAGATGTCATCAGTTGCAGATGAAGTGCAACAGATTTTTACCTGCGCTATGTACTAACGCCAACGCAGTGATGGTTTGTTTTACGTGTCACAATTTCGGCGACACGGGACCTCGGTTGTTAGTCTCATCAGAAAGACCCATAACTTTCACTTCGTATGCCGAGCGCACGGCGAAGGAACCGTCACCACCAATTGAAAGTCTTTGGTTTAACGCTTTACCGTGAATCGAACCCGGGACCTTCCGCATCCGTTGTTATGACCACAAATACCCAAGTACTTATTTACTTTCAGAAAACGATTTTTATTTGATTTTGATTTATTTATTTTCGCGAGTAAACTGCCAAACTTTTAGGTTCCAGTGAGACTAGAGAGGTGCGAGAAGTGAGATACTATATGTTTCAAAGCGCGAAGCTTTAACCACTCGACTCAGAACACGAAATCCTTTACAGTAGTCAATGCGCGTAATACTGATTGCACCAAACTAACTCTCCGTATAGAAACTGACGATAACAGAGTGATTAGAATTTAATAATTGTTAACACAAAGTTGTATGTATAAATGTGTCATGTTTGCTATGGGAACGTATAAAGAAAGTAATAATAATTAGGAAAACTGTCAACTACTGTCAAGGAAAACACTAGACCTGAGCCCGAAGTCACCACAACCTTTATTTCATTATGTTGAATATATATATATATATATATATATATATATATAATATATATATATATATATATATATATATATATATATATATATATATATATATATATACTAATAATTATCTGTTTGTTACACTGAATAGGAAATGCACGAGTATGTGTGTGTCTGTCTGTCTGTGTGTTTGTGTGTGTGTCTGTCTTTGTCTGTGTGTGTGTAGGTGTGTGTGTGTGTCTGTCTGTGTCTGTCTATGTGTGTGTAGGTGTGTGTGTGTTGTGTCTGTCTGTGTGTAGGTGTGTGTGTCTGTCTGTGTGTGTGTGTGTGTAGGTGTGTGTGTGTAGGTGTGAGTGTCTGTGTGTGTATGTGTGTGTGTGTCTGTCTGTGTATGTGTGTAGGTGTGTGTAGGTGTGTGTGTGTGTGTGTGTGTGTGTGTGACGCTTCTGTATGTACTCTGTGCCAGAAGTCACCTTCACTTGATACACCATCTCAAAGTTTTTGCATTATTTTGACAACATTTTTTTGTCAAACGTATGTTTCTGAAACACATTTTACTTGATTTATTCATTTACACTTTTCTTCATTAAATTTTATTAAGTCACTTTCATACATTCATATTGAATGTTTATATTTTTATTCTAGTGACAAAAATATATTTTATCCGATTGTTCTTATTTTATTTTCATTTGAAAACAATACCTCTATCGAATATAAAAAAATCTCAGATAGTATAAATCAGATAGTAAAAATCTGAAAGGATGTTCAGGATATAGATACAAATCTGGTAAAAATGGACAAACACGGACATCTGGAAATCAAAAGATGGGATCAAGTGCCATGGAGGAGTAAGCACCTCCTGTCGAACTATTATAAAGCTATATGGATAGTGTATTCCCATTTTTATACACTTCACCTTCTCCCTTCGCGCCTGGTTGCGCATAAGGCCCCGATACACACCATCCACTTGTCTCTGTCTCTAGCCACAGCCCTAGCTGACGCCCAACTGCTCCGTCCCATCTTTGAACTCTCCTACCTAGTATTCCTCAATAGTGTTTTTCGGCTACCAACTTTTTCCTGCCCTTCAGGTTGCCATGTCAATGCGGTGGATCAAAAGGTTGTGTTTGCCCATTCTTTCATAAGACTTTGTCGATTCACACACAAACACACCGATAAATAATTCAATCAGTCACAGAGTATGGCCAACTGGGGTGCAAACATCAAATGTTTTATATCATATGTCCGTGCATCCTAGACTTTGTCTATTTGCAACTCATAGCTATCGACTTGTAACTAAAATTGAATTTATTTTCGTATATCTACTGGACCCATTAATTTAAGCTGTGGATATTAGCTTTATTTTAAAGTGCAGCTGCAGTGCTGCTCACCTAACCTCTTGTGTCACATATATACATGTACTGCTATAGAATACTAATTTCAAACAATACTGATATTACACTTCGTTGAATAGATATCATTGACATATTGTGATTTATATCACCTCTCTGATGTTTCAAATTGCATTTTGACATATCTCGAAATGATTTTAACTGATGAATATTGTCTGTTTGAAAATGCAGAAAAACCAGTAGAAATATTTCTGTGAAAATTATACGTCAAACATTAATTGTCCAATGATATGGTTATTAATAGACAATCGATATTAACGCCTGACAGTTGCAGTAATGATGCTAAAATTTGATCGAGTATAAAAGATGTATCTGAATGAAATACGTATGTATACAGTCAGGCTTATCTTTGAATGTCATTGAAGAATACAGGGAATATTAGTGGTCATAAACAGGCGTCCTTTAAAAAGAGGTTTATTCATCATAAAAAGATTATAAAATTATGTTCACATGGGCCTTATAGACTATTATTATTTATCTAGTTATATCTGTGATCATCGATATGCTTTAAATATATCAAGCTTCTCTAGACTCTATAAGTACAAATCATTGATATCCCAGTCCTACCCTATGTGTTACACGATCAGCGACAAGATCACACTAATTATATGTCACAGTCTTCGAATCGCTTTTCTAAATAGAGTGCATTAGCGTGTCGTAGATATCTGTCATTCAGTAAGCAAATGGTTGATCGTTTACGTATTTGTTTTAACAATTATCACATTATGAATTGAGATTACTTTCGACATTTCGCAAATTTTCAGGTCGGTATAATGGCCTCGTTTAACTTTGGTATTATGTTTGAAATATTTGCAATTACAATATTTCACATAAACGAAATGTTAAGATACCTGTTAGATAGTGGTAATTGTGTCACTTATTTCATTGAATTTAGACAGGGCTCTTGGTGGGTGTTCCGGTCAACAGGGAATACCTACTCTTCCAGAGCACATGGTCCAACCTCTGTATTTCAGAGGTCTTTGATTGTCCAATTTTCACTAGATTTGTAAATTGTCTGCTGAAGCTCCAGACGATTAATACTTTGTTATCTGTGACTCTTTTTTCAATCGATATCATTTGCCTACTGTGTTTTTTTTACATAGAAAAGACCAAAAAAAAAAAGTTAGTCCTTGGTATCGCCAGTGAACTATCATTGAAATAGCAAAGCTAAATCGGAAGGCTGATTCTCAGCAAAATACATTTAGATCTCAGAAGAATAATAACATAATTCATTTTTGTTTTATTATTATTATTATTATTTTTTTTTTTTTTCTTTTTTTTTTTTTTTTTTTATTTACTTTTCTTCTGTCCGAAAATCCGTCATACGAAATATTTAATTAACTACAAAAACATTACTGTATGTAACTATATAGTCGTACATTCAAAGTGTAGCCTCGCCTTAGGGGGTCAGCTCGTTTAGGAGACCACCATACATGTAAGACCGAACATATTCAGTCTCTTGAAAATATTTTTAAACAATTATAGAATGTGTACGCACTCTCACCGAAGAGACCAGTCAATTAGGTGGTCTTAATAAACAGGTTCCTCTGTTCACCTAAATGATACAATCTAAAGGCCAGTCAATTAAGTGGTCTTAATAACCAGGTTCCTCTATTCACCTAAATGATACAATCTAAATGCCAGTTAATTAAGTGGTCTTAATAACCAGGTTTCACTGTATGCTTAAAAAGAACAATTTAGAGACCAATCAATTAGGTGGTCTTAATAACGACGTTCCACTGTACGCTTAAATAATACAAAGCACTACTCTTTAGATACAGCGCTTTTGTCTGTATTATTTATAAACCCATATTGCATTACTTGATCTACAATACGATTTCGATTATTCCAGTATCAAGCAATGATTAAAAGAAGAATAATTGAGTGTGCAATTGACGATAACACAAAACATCGTCATCGAGTAAATAAATAATAAAAAAGATGTATAAAATCGTACAGATTATGCATAAAATTAAACTAGTGTTTATATTTATATATATATATATATATATATATATATATATATATATATATATATATATATATATATATATATATATAATAGTCAAACCCAGATACATTGAAATCAAAGAAGAAACATTTTCTTAATTTAAATAAGCAAGACATTTATCCGAGAAATCAAATTCCCTTCAAATAAAGCGTGATTTCAATTCAACAAGGTACATTATAAGTGGTTTTTACTTAAATTTATATATCCTTTATATCCATGTATTAATCAGGGTTTTAAAACGCCAGTATTAATAGTGTATAATTTTGCCATTCGCTTCCATTACGCAAGCTCTAGTTCATTATTTGTACCCAAAGGTGTTGACTAATTTTTACATCCTGTTTCTGATTGACCTTAAAACGTATAAGATTTACCAAAAATAACATAGTATATTGTAATTCAATACAGAGGAAATCGAATGCATACATATTTCAAACAATACCAAAGTTATAGCGCTCAAGACGATCGTTTCTATCAATCAGACTTTATCAGTTGAGCTCCAATTTAAAATGTATATGTATTTTTCTAAAGTGAAAGTGGTGTCTGGTGTCATACAAGGTCAATCTCATATTGATGCATCATGACTTATTGTCCTAAAGGCGTGTTATTCATATTAGTCTGCATACATATAAATGATGATATTGGGGTCAAAAGTATTAATTAATCTGAACACTTCACTAATGATATCACTAAGGAAAGTAACACTATGAACAGCGATATTGTAAATGATAATTCGACAGGAGACACGAAAAGCCTATAGAAGTAACAATATTTCAGGTCACGTAATTTATGATACAACAATAAACAACAAGTTATACAACTTATATCAATGTATCAGATTGTCATTGGTATAATTGGCTCCCGGTGTATGAAATGGCATCATAGACACAGCTTATATCAATGTCTCATGTTGTCACTGGTATTGACTCCGCAGAGTGTGAGATGATAAAATACACACAGCTGATATCAGCGTCGCATGCGGTCATTTGGTATTGACTCCGCAGAGTGTGAGATGATAAAATACACACAGCTGATATCAGCGTCTCATGCGGACATTGGTATTGGCTCCGCAGTGTGTGAGATGATAACATACACACAGCTGATATCAGCGTCTCATGCGGTCATTTGGTATTGACTACGCAGAGTGTGAGATGATAACACACACACAGCTGATATCAGCGTCTTATGCGGTCATTGGTATTGGCTCCGCAGAGTGTGAGATGATAATATACACACAGCTGATATCAGCGTCTCATGCGGTCATTGGTATTGGCTCCGCAGAGTGTGAGATGATAATATACACACAGCTGATATCAGCGTCTCATGCGGTCATTGGTATTGTCTCCGCAGAGTGTGGGGTGAGATCATAGACACAGCTAATGTCAGCGTCTCATGTTGTCATTGGTTTTGGCTCTGCGGGGTGTGACATGATATCATAGACACCGCTAATATCAGCGTCTAATGTTGTCATTGGTATTGGCTCTGTAGAGTAAGAGATGATATCATAGACACAGCATATTTCAGTGTCTCATGTTGTCATTGGAATAATTGACTCCCCAGAGTGTGAGATGACATCATATACACAGCTTATATCAGTATCTCATGTTGTCATTGGTATAATTGGCTCCCTAGAATGTGAGATGATATTATATACACAGCTAATATCAGTATCTCATGCTTACATCGGTATTGGCTCCCATGAGTGTGCGATAATATCATTTACCATGTAATAATCTCTATAGACACAGCTATCATTAGTGTCTCATGTTAGTATTGACTCCTTAGTACGTAAGATGATATCATATACACAGCTTATACCAGTGTCTAGTATTGGCTCGTAGAGTGCGAGATGATATCTTACACAAAGGTTATATCAGTGTCTCATGCTGTCATTAGTATTGGCTCGGTAGTGTGTGAGATGATATCATATACACAGCTTATATCAGTGTCTCATGTTTTTATTAGTATTGGCTCAGTAGTGTGTGAGATGATATCATATACACAGCTTATATCAGTGTCTCATGCTGTAATTGGTATTGGCTCCGTAGTGTGTGAGGTGATATCATATACACAGCTTATATCAGTGTCTCATGTTGTCATTGGTATTGGCTCTGTAGTGTGTGAGATAATATCATATACACAGCTTATATCAGTGTCTCATGCTGTCAATAG
Organism: Atrina japonica; assembly: GCA_030159075.1. NCBI lineage: Eukaryota > Metazoa > Mollusca > Bivalvia > Pterioida > Pinnidae > Atrina > Atrina japonica. The sequence goes on from BROG01000609.1 coordinate 208,538, forward strand.
TATTGGTTCAGTAGTGTGTGAGATGATATCATATACACAGCTTATAACAGTGCCTCATGTTGTAATTGGTATTGGCTCTGTAGTGTGTGAGATAATATCATATACACAGCTTATATCAGTGTCTCATGTTGTCATTAGTATTGGCTCTGTATTGTGTGAGATGATATCATATACACAGCTTATATCAGTGTCTCATGCTGTAATTGGTATTGGCTCTGTAGTGTGTGAGATAATGTCATATACACAGCTTATATCAGTGTCTCATGCTGTCAATAGTATTGGCTCAGTAGTGTGTGAGATGATATCATATACACAGAATATATCAGTGTCTAATGCTGTAATTGGTATTGGCTCCGTAGTGTGTGTGTGTGATGATCCCATGACGTAGCTAATGTCAGTGTCTCCTGTTGTCATTGGTATAATTGGCTCCCTAGAGTGTGGGATGTTATCATAGACACAGATAATATTACTGTCTCATGCTGTCATTAGTATTGGTTCCCTATTGTGTGAGCAATGTCTAATCTCATGCTGCCGTTGATATTGGTTCCGTAGAGTGCGAGATGATATCATATACACAACTTATATCAATGTTTTAGTATTGGCTCCTTTGTATGTCAGATGATACCAAAGACAACAACTTATATCAGTGTCTCATGCTTTTGTTGGTATTGGCTCTGTGGAGTGTGAGATAACAGAGACGACAAAAGTATCAGCGTGGCTGGAGACTGTCTCATTATATCATATACTTCCATTCCTAATTCGAGGTTCGCATGGTCGCATTTAAAGTCAGCGAGAGTGATAACCACTGCGGTTCCCGGAAACCTTACAGAAATCCTTAACTCCTCCCTAACATTGCATTAATACTGATTCTACATTGTGACTTAGCAGTGAAGCAATAGCACACGCACGTGTCAAAAGTATGTCAACTAAATCTATTTCCCCATCGCTTTTCATCTTAAATGGACATTTTCCACCAGCTGTTACAAAATAATATTTTCATCAAGCAAATATCCGTGTGTTTAGAAGTAAGTAAATTTTATCTATTTCCATCTGGTTTTTTCTTTAATTTTTTTGAATTTTTATTTCAGGGAAGCAACACTTTCTTTGCAATAGGTGCTTTGTTGACTCCACGAACATGGCGGTACAAATTTCGCTTGTCACTTATGAATACTTGTAATTTTCACAAAAAGAATTGACGCATTCCAAACCAATTTGGAATGATAGTCCATACACTTCCACACAAATGTGGAAAAGTTTTTAAGATTTCATTTAAAGCGATAAAAGCTGTCACAATGATTATTTTTGTCCCCGACATATAGTCGAGTATATGATAAAATGTGTGTCCAAATACATTATCAAACACGAAAAACTTTGTAAAAAATCTTTTTTTCGAAGTTATTTTTTTTATTAGAATTTAAGTTTTCCCGTACCTTAAAAATTCCAGCTGTATTTCCGTATGCAATTACCTTTCAGATAATCAAATGTACTTCGTAATACGGTCAGGGGATCTCGGTCCTTTACGCGCTCGGACCATGTCAAAGTCGGCCGATTTCTATGTGTTTTATATTTATTTTTAGAATACAGGATGTGATTTTTATTCGAAAGTGCATGTTTTATGTAAAATATATGCTTTTCAACGCTTTTTTAAATACCTGAAGAAAATCAGATGAATATATGAATAAATATATCAGGTCACTAAAAGAATTTTCCCGATCTTTAATGCTGACTGGACAAAATCAAAACAATATAACTGTAAAAACTGTACTCATGTTTTACAATAGTGCCGCCATATGGGCAATTCATGATCATATGTGTCAAGAATGATAAAGCCGAGAATGCGATGGGACGAGTTAAAAATGGGTCGAGATCATCCGATATACCCGGCACGTGGACAATTTCAAAAACGAATGTTTTGAAACGACGAAAAAGACAAACTTTGCCTGGTTTAAGTATGAAATTAGGATATACGACAATATACACAAAAGGTAATAAGAATAGAATGTATATTAACTGCAAATAGCACGTGTTTATTGGTCACTCGGTAATCTTCGTAAAAAATACCGAAAGTTAATTTGCAATACTCAAAGTATGGCGAACAAATAATAACTGATATTACGGGTTACGTTTGGCAATTTTACACATGCAATTGCTATTCTTACCATCAGGTGATCTCCTTGGAATATATATGAGATAGAATATCACATAAGATGGGCATGTAATTTTTTTCACCTACGACAGCTCATCTCGCTTTAATATATGAGTCAGGCCAATTATTTTTTTGAAATGATTTAAGATATAATGTAGAAGTATCAATGGATTCGAATCTCAAAGTCCATTACAATATGATAAATTAAATATATAAACCACGGTGTCAACGAATTCCAAACTTGGTGCATTCAGGTGTCCGGAAGGAAGTTGACATACTTTTGGCACATGAGTGCATCACGGCAATTATCATTTTTGTCAGATTTGACAGATCTGTTTGACTCATGTCATAGATATGATATTACACCTAGTGGTACTGTGATTGGTCAAAAGTTTCAATTTGATAACCTGTGTACTTGTCTCACAGCCTTTATGGATTTTGATATGAATACATTTGAAATCTTTGCAGTTATAACTTGTTTACATTCAAAATTGATAGTGATCCTCGCAACAGTATATGGGTATCATAGCGCTTTGTTTCCGGTATATATCAATAGTTGATTTTTGTGAAAAATATCACTTGTTACAAAAAGTCTAGCTTTTCTATTATAAGTTGAATTTTATATGGGTTTTCATGTTATACCGTATTTATCAAATGAGTTCACTAATTTAGAATAACGCGAGAGTTGTTGGGAGTGTCATTTCAATATAATCAAAATACAAATAACACGATGTAATGACTTTTCACAAAAAAAGATAAAAATGCATAACATACAATAGAAATAAATGGTAAATATTAGAAAATGGTGAAAGAATATTTAGAAAAACGAATTAGAATAATCTTCCGGTCTAAACATGTTTTCACTTGGCGATAAAGTAATTCTAGAAAAGTGGTAAAATATCATTTACTGATCTATTATAAAAAAGATAAAAATATTTCCAGTCGAAAGCTATGTATTCAATGGCTGTAGAATCCATGTCGGATATAACTGTCATTAGCACGAAGCTGGTATTATGAATGAAATGGAAACCATTATGATATTTAGTTGTTTCTGATTATAAGGGCATCACGCGTCTATGTCTGATTTCTGTATTATCGCCTTTCCGTTTATTAGATATATGGTATTACTTTAAGCTTAACAGACTATCCTGTGTCCTGAATGCGTCTTATCTAAGAGGCTCGTGTATTAAAACACATTATGCTACAAGTCCTTATTAAACCAGAATGGCATCTGATGAGTTAGCACAGAGCAAAATGTTTATTTTAGCTAAAATATAGAAATGACATAATACAAATATTACAGAGCTTGTAATCCTTGTGATTGAAGCTGATTATTTGACGAGATATAGATCTATATATAGTTGTATATGTTAAACGTTAAACATACAAGTTGCTTTTGCTTGCTTTGGCTTTAAGCCCCTGCCAATCATCCCTGTGAGGACAAGAGAGATATATTTGGTGTGTGTGTGTTAGTGTGTGTGTGTGCGTGCGTGCATGCGTGCGTGTGCGTGTGTGTGTGTGTGTGTCTTTGCATGAGTGGTCCATATTTCCAATGGCTTTTAAAGTGCCACTACACTTGTACAATCTGACGAAAGTAATCAAACTGCACATCCAAAACCAGATTACATTTATCTCCTCTCCATTTGATACCAGTAGACAAGGTGACAGTTAGTAACGGTAACTATTGCAGGACGGGTGTAATCTTAATATCAACGCACTGTAAACTCGTCCAGGTCAAAAATAGGTTCATGAGATTTTACCACGCCTATATATATATAAATAAATAAATAAATATATATATATATATATATATATATATATATATATATATATATATATATATATATACATAGGCGTATATAGCATATTGAAAGTGGGGGGGCTAAACCAACTTCGGAAGCACAATTGAAAGTGGGGGGGGGCTAAACCAACTTAAAACACACACGCCAGAAACGTCTTGGGGTTTAAGCCCCAATTTTCAACACCTATGCCTATCTTTGCAAAAAAAGTGCCTATGTATATATATCAGACTATATTCATTTACTTTACTATCTACTAATTATACTGTGAGTAATTATGATTCATTTTACATATAAGTTGATAATAATTTGAGCCCATATAACTGTACATTCATATCATATATTTACGCTTCCTGTGACGGTATAAATTTCAAGTTGTATCATTTTCGTTGCGATTTTACACTGAATTTCAATCACTAAATTATAGAAACGCTCACGATAAAATGCTATTAAAACCATCTTAAACCAAGAAATCGATGATTATAGATTCATTTCTATTTGTGACATCCCGCCCTATAACATGACTAGTATAATAGCTTCAGGATCCAGATTAGAGATAATGGCTAGTTTTGCAGCAATATGTTTAGAGTTGCGTGGAAGATAACCAGAACGAAATCTGATTTGAAAGAGCAAAAATGTTTCATTAACATTTGTAACCGCTTAAAGTTCTCGTGATAGAATGAGAAGTGCTTAAGACAAAATTGCTATTCTGCAGACAAATTGCCTATTTTGTTGGATGTCCCACATTTTATCGTTTAATAATGAACAAACGGAATAATTTGTTCCCTGCAAAATTGTCATGTATAAGTGGTTAAACAATTATAAACAAATTGATGTAATTAGATAACTAGTACTAGAATATTATTCTTATACTTGTAAATATTCAAAGGATGGATTTTAACTTAAACGCCAGTTCAAATTTTTGCACTTTAAACTATCATATGACTCTTTATTTCGATTAATTGGTTGGTAAATAATTGGTTGTTACATGCAGTTCCAGTGAATATAATACCAGATTCAATGACCAGAATGATCTGACTTTTCTTAGCTGTGCACAGCTGTATTTGCATCCGACATCGTTTGAGTGTCTTTCGTGCTGGTATGTGCCGTGTGAGTGTGCGCTGTTTGGGCATGCGTCGTTTGTATGTGCGTCTGGTGGGTTTGCATGATGCGTAAAGTGTTGATAGGTTTCAACCCATTTTCAAAACCACGTTGCAAAATATCTTAAAATTTTGTACACATTATATGTAGGGTGAACTTAACTAAAAGGTTTTTAAAATCTCTTAAACGATAGGTTCCTGTGTGTGCGCGGTTAGTTCGCTAGAATTGTGTGTTGAAAGAATAAAAATATTTATATTATTGAAACACTCGGCTATCTTCGAATTTGCAGAGAAACAGTTTTACCAGTTTTAAAGCTACGCCATTGCAATGAAGACTTATATAAAACGGATACACACACGGTTAACATCCGATATTCCTGCATTAATCACTTTTAATGCATGCTAAATCAGCCAATTCAAGATTAAACAATTATGAAAAATAACATCAGCACTTTATCTTTTCATTCCCAATCATCTTAAATGATCCCAAGTGAATAACCTGCTAATGAATGTAAGTACAGAAGAACGCAATAATGGGGTTATTCACCTTTAAAAAATCCTGTAACGTACCATCCGTCGTGTGGAATGACATTTCATTAACGACTTAACTGAAGATGTTCGGATGATACATAGTTTTAACTGTGTTACAATGTTATCAGCTAATAACCCGTGGAGACTGAATTGACACTTAGTCCTAAATCGAAATTGTAAGTTTCCCCAAAGGAAGTTTTGTTGCAGCCTTTAGTTCGAGAAAATTCAATTACATAACACTATAATTCGTGTATTCGTATGTAAATCTAATCGTTCACACCTTCGGAGATTATCGAAATAGTGATTGAATGAGTGAAACGGTAACCTGCATAATTCAAGCCCTCTCCGTTTCCGATTCTCTCCTTCTTTCGAGGTTAACTCGGTAACTCCTGTGGTCACAAATCATTAAATAGTATGGTCTACTGTCATAAAGTTCACATTGCTTGTAAAATCATTATACATTTTTTACATTTTTTATTCTAAATCTTACACACCTGAAGTTCAAGAGTGGACTCAGCCATTCTTTGAAATGGACAAGTTCAAAAGTGAGCACAGTAGCTTATGAATTAAGGAAGTGATCGTAGTGAGTGGAATATTACTAACTACTAAATTAATCGTGTAAGTGAAATGGGGGCTATTTCGCTACTCGACATCGAATTACTCTCCGAGTTACTGATAAAATATTAACTTGTATTAAAGTACGCATTAACTATGTATATGAATTACATATTATTGATTTTGTCAATATACCTGCAGCTGCAGTAGTTTTAATGATCCTGTGTACTTTTTGTAGACAGGTTATCCGTTAATCCCCGGTCTAAATACATGTTTTTATCAATTCCAATTTCTAAACAGCTTACCTTACCTGTAAATAGATTTAATGTGATCTTCGATGATCAAATGTGTTATATAGATCATATGCACAATATACATACGACGGGGTGTAGATCACATGGGCGGTATTGATATATAAAGTGTAAGTAGATAGTGCACTTTAAAATGAAGTGTCTGTAGATCGTGTGTACGGTATACATAAAAAGTGTCTGTAGATCGTGTGTACGGTATACATAAAAAGTGTCTGTAGATCGTGTGTACGGTATACATATAAAGTGTCTATAGATCGTGTGTACGGTATACATATAAAGTGTCTATAGATCGTGTGTGCGGTATACATATAAAGTGTCTGTAGATCGTGTGTACGGTATACATATAAAGTGTCTGTAGATCGTGTGTACGGTATACATATAAAGTGTCTATAGATCGTGTGTACGGTATACATATAAAGTGTCTGTTGATCGTGTGTACAGTATACATATAAAGTGTCTGTAGATCGTGTGTACGGTATACATATAACGTGTCTGTAGATCGTGTGTACGGTATACATATAAAATGTCTGTAGATCGTGTGTACAGTAGACATATAAAGTGTCTGTAGATCGTGTGTACGGTAGACATATAATGTGTCTGTAGATCGTGTGTACGGTAGACATATAAAGTGTCTGTAGATCGTGTGTACAGTATACATATAAAGTGTCTGTAGATCGTTTGTACGGTATACCTATAAATAATTTGTGGTTCGTGTGTACGGTATACATATAATGAGTTTGTAGATTATCTATACGGTATACATATAAGTATTTATTGATGTGTACAGTACACATATAAAGTGTCTATAGATCATGTGTACGGTATATATATAAAGTGTCTATAGATCGTGTGTACGGTAGACATATAAAGTGTCTGTAGATCGTGTGTACGGTATACAAATAAAGTGTCTATAGATTGTGTGTACGGTATACATATAAAGTGTCTGTAGATCGTGTGTACAGTATACATATAAAGTGTCTGTAGATCGTGTGTACGGTATACATTTAAAGTGTCTATAGATCGTGTGTACGGTATACATATAAAGTGTCTGTAGATCGTGTGTAGGGTATACATATAATGTGTCTGTAGATCATGTATACGGTATACATTTAAAGTGTCTATAGTCTGTAGATCATGTGTACGGTATACATATAAAGTGTCTGTAGATCGTGTGTACGGTATACATATAAAATGTCTGTAGATCGTGTGTACGGTATACATATAATGTGTCTGTAGATCGTGTGCACGGTATACATATAAAGTGTCTGTAGATCGTGTGTACGGTATACATATAAAATGTCTGTAGATCGTGTGTACGGTATACATATAAAATGTCTGTAGATCGTGTGTACGGTATACATATAAAGTGTCTGTAGATCGTGTGTACGGTATACATATAAAGTGTCTGTAGATCGTGTGTACGGTATACATATAAAGTGTCTGTAGATCGTGTGTACGGTATACATATAAAGTGTCTGTAGATCGTGTGTACGGTATACATATAAAATGTCTGTAGATCTTGTGTACGGTATACATTTAAAGTGTCTATAGATCGTGTGGTACGGTATATACATTAAAGTGTCTGTAGATCTTGTGTACGGTATACATATAAAGTGTCTGTAAATCGTGGGTACGGTATACATATAATGTGTCTGTAGATCGTGTACGGTATACATATAAATAATTTGTAGATCGTGTGTACGGTATACATATAAAGTGTCTGTAGATCGTGTGTACGGTATACATATAAAGTGTCTATTCGTGTGATCATATAATGTGTCTGTAGATCGTGTACGGTATACATATAAATAATTTGTAGATCGTGTGTACGGTATACATATAAAGTGTCTGTAGATCGTGTGTACGGTATACATATAAAGTGTCTGTAGATCATGTGTACGGTATACATATAAATAATTTGTAGATCGTGTGTACGGTATACATATAAAATGTCTGTAGATCGTGTGTACGGTATACATATAATGTGTCTGTAGATCGTGTGCACGGTATACATATAAAGTGTCTGTAGATCGTGTGTAGATACATCGTGTGTAGATCGTGTGTACGGTATACATATAAAATGTGTGTAGATCGTGTGTACGGTATACATATAAAGTGTCTGTAGATCGTGTGTACGGTATACATATAAAGTGTCTGTAGATCGTGTGTACGGTATACATATAAAATGTCTGTAGATCTTGTGTACGGTATACATATAAAGTGTCTGTAGATCGTGTGTACGGTATACATATAAAGTGTCTGTAGATCGTGTGTACGGTATACATATAAAGTGTCTGTAAATCGTGTGTACGGTATACATATAATGTGTCTGTAGATCGTGTACGGTATACATATAAATAATTGTAGATCGTGTGTACGGTATACATATAAAGTGTCTGTAGATCGTGTGTACGGTATACATATAAAGTGTCTGTATATCGTGTGTACGGTATACATATAAAGTGTCTGTAGATCGTGTGTACGGTATACATATAAAATGTCTGTAGATCGTGTGTACGGTATACATATAATGTGTCTGTAGATCGTGTGTGTACGGTATATACATATAAAGTGTCTGTAGATCGTGTGTACGGTATACATATAAAATGTCTGTAGATCGTGTGTACGGTATACATATAAAATGTCTGTAGATCGTGTGTACGGTATACATATAAAGTGTCTGTAGATCGTGTGTACGGTATACATATAAAATGTCTGTAGATCGTGTGTACGGTATACATATAAAGTGTCTGTAGATCGTGTGTACGGTATACATATAAAATGTCTATAGATCTTGTGTACGGTATACATTTAAAGTGTCTATAGATCGTGTGTACGGTATACATATAAAGTGTCTGTAGATCGTGTGTACGGTATACATATAAAGTGTCTGTAGATCGTGTGTACGGTATACATATAAAGTGTCTGTAGATCGTGTGTACGGTATACATATAAAGTGTCTGTAGATGTGTGTACGGTATACATATAAAGTGTCTGAGATCGTGTGTACGGTATACACATACAGTGTCTGTAGATCGTGTGTACGGTATACACATAAAGTGTCTGTGGATCGTGTGTACGATATACACATAAAGTGTCTGTAGATCGTGTACGGTATACATATAAAATGTCTGTAGATCGTGTGTACGGTATACATATAAAGTGTCTATAGATCGTGTGTACGGTAGAGATATAAAGTGTCTATAGATCGTGTGTACGGTAGAGATATAAAGTGTCTGTAGATCGTGTGTACGGTAGACATATAAAATGTCTGTAGAATGTGTGTACGGTACACCTATAAAGTGTCTGTAGATCGTGTGTACGGTACACCTATAAAGTGTCTGTAGATCGTGTGTACGGTACACCTATAAAGTGTCTATAGATCGTGTGTACGGTAGACATATAAAGTGTCTATAGATCGTGTGTACGGTAGACATATAAAGTGTCTATAGATCGTGTGTACGGTATACACATACAGTGTCTGTAGATCGTGTGTACGGTATACATATAAAGTGTCTGTAGATCCTGTGTACGGTAGACATATAAAGTGTCTGTAGATCGTGTGTACGGTAGACATATAGTGTGTTTAGATTCTGTGCTCTTTATCATCAATTTTTTATTTTATGTGAAATTCATTAAGGTTTTTACTAGTAGATGACATGTGCTTTGAAAAGATAAAAGAAAATTCAAAGTATAAAGTACTGACGTTCCCTGTGCTGTATACACATATTACAGGTTAGTGTGTGAACAGTCCACGTATATTTCACAGATAATATGCTAACAAATTCGTAGTCTTTATTTAAAGACTTGCAGCTGTTTACCTTACTAGTAAGTGATCGATATATATATATATATATATATATATATATATATATATATATATATATATATATATATATATATATATATATATATATCCCTTGTTTTCTACAAACTATGGTGTTCATATACCCAATCTTGTGTTATATCATTGGTAAAAGAGCGTTCGACTGGCAAGCGGAACGCCAAGGTTAATATTTCCGGTACTAAAAATACTATTCATACACCGAGCACCCAACAGGAGATGTAAAATTCATGGAGATGGCACATTCAGTCCAAAGCAGAAGTCAAAATTTGGAGCACTCCCATCAATTCATGCTGAATCTAAATCTGCATTCAGAACACTTCCAAATGACAACGAGTTTGTATTATATCTGAATCTGAGATAAAATCAGTTTACTATTCGCTTTTATGAAAAAAAAACCCAGTAAAATTGTCAATTTCGAAATCCTCGACGACGGCAATTGAGCAACTCATGGAGTAGATTTAGATTTTTCTTGTTTTAAAAAACAGTTCTACACTTGTACTTTCATTTTGGCATGTGTACTCGGAAAGCAATCTTCTAAAGCCGAAAAACTCAACTTTCAATGTATTAGTCATATATAACCAGCAAAGCAAATTTGTTAACAACGACTAAAACTTACACTTCTACATTTTTTAATAGAAACACATATATAAACAACAATAAAACTCGAACATTAACTAGAATAAATAGTAACATTTATCTTCATATACTGTATATTAATACAAAAAATATCCGGATCTATTTCAGTTGTCAAATTCTGCATTCTTATTCTTTCATTACGTATATGCCCGTTGCCAAGAACCTAAAAATGCATAATATTCAGAATATGTAGTGACCCTTCAATATTTAACCCTTTCAACCCTACAGACCACAATAAACTGGTCTTAAACAATAGATAGAGTATATCACTCAGATATTCGGGGGAGAAAGGGTTATCTCATAAAAATCAAATTTTATTTGTTATTTTCGAATACAAACGTATTTTACATTGTCACTGGTATTTTAATTTGTACTTAAACAAAATAGATGCTTAAAATGAAATGGTAAACTTTTCATTTCACAGACTACAAAGTTCCCACTATTTTCTAAATTTAGAAAAAATGAATAACTTCAAGTCTGGACAAATGGTAATTTTTCAAATACCAAAATTGTGATCACGACGGGTGTAACCGGTCCGAAGGGACTCTATACTTTATAATCGCCAAGTCTAAACATTCAGGGTAACGCAACAGAGCTTCACGTACTTACGGCGATCTTATACGTGGATATAATTTACAGTGAATAGATGTAATGTTGAGCACCTCTTACTACTTAAAATGTGATGTACTGGATATTAGCATTATCGAGCAATCTCTAACACTTCACCGACAATCATGGTATCTCGTTTGCTTTTTCGGGGATCTTCTATGAATCAACTAATTAATACGGATTTGTGTGCCACAGGAACCGAATATTTATCCATGGATAGTCTCCTAAGACCGGAAACAAAACGTATTCCAAACAATACGAAACGCAAAGGTATGTTGATTATAAACACAACGCGGTCTTGTTCATTATCTGATAAAGAAGAAGAACCATCTTTGTATTACATAGCTACCACTGACAAAATCAATACACCGATGATGAACTTTATGTGTTTAAAATTTTATTTGCGAGTATATGTATATTGCAAGCTGGTGTATACACATTTTTGTGTGAAAAGTAAATACAGTTTTCATAGTTTCTAATATGTAAACAAAACTAAAGCGTTAGATTAGATAATCAATTTCACAATGCTCTTACCAGAATTTAGTGATCAGTTACGGGCTATAGACAATATGCGTAAAGTCGCAGTGTACATTATTAAATGCCATTGGATTTAAATGATATTATATGTATATGATAACGTAATAACGTATATACTTTGCAAAATTTCGTGAAATATAAAATTGATCTTAACATTCTATGATATAGATTACTGATATAAACAATATCAAATACCTGTGTATATATTTGTAACATCTGTCAATATCAAGGTGTATTTAGTTAAATGCAAAAATAATTTTATTAAATATCAAAAAGAAATATTCATGATTTTAAAGTTGTAGTCCAATTTTTCAATAAATTTGTATCGTAATTTACCGGACGATACTCGTCATTCTCGTATCTCCCGAGTTGTTTAGCATTCTAATTAGTATTTCTTCTGTGAAAATGGCAGCTATTGGTGTTTATCACGCTGAACGAATATGAGGAAGTTAATTATAATTCTTTGTTTTCCTTCTGATAGAAAACCAATTATTATTACCATATTAGATCAATGGACTTATCCAACATTTCCAAAATTGTCTAGGCCCTAAATTGAAATTAAAACTTATAATTGAATTCTACTGAATATTATCTGTTACGATTTAGCGTATATTCAGATGTTGATTGACATGAAAGGCTCGGTTTATTTCTCTACATATAATCCGAAACTGGTTTTCCATTAGAGACGTTGGAAAATTGTCACGTACTGGCCGTTAAATCAAAATCAATCCTTTACTTTTGTGTTTTTGTGTTAAATTCTCGTTTCTGGTCGGTCAAGAGTCGGAAAATCACTTAAGGCTTTCTAACATGGATGCAACAGGAATGTTGTTAACGTTCTGTCTATAACATACAAAACATATGCGTTGTTTTCTCATTTGAAATAAGGTGACTTTGAGGTGGTCCTAAGTTTCGCTCGACAAATTCAACCGATGTAAATAGTTTAAATACCGACTTAGGTCTACCTGTTTTATAAAAATGAAAATTGAAATTATCGAAACAAAATTGAACGTGTTTTGTTTTATTGATTTTACGTCCTTTTCCCACTAATACTAATGTCACTATATATAGGTGCTGTTCCACAAATTTTGATATAAGCTATGTACGTAGCATAGGCGTCGGAAGCAAATTGAAAGTGGGGGGGGGGGCTAAACCAACTTAAAACACACACACACGCCAGAAGTGGGGGGGGGGGGGGGCTAAACCAACTTAAAACACACACACGCCAGAAACGTGGGGGCTAAGCCCCAATTTTCAAACACCTATGCCTATCTTTGCAAAAAAAGTGGGGGGGCTTTAGCCCCCCCCCTAGCCCCCCCCCCCCCCCCCGGCTCCGACGCCTATGCGTAGATTGTCCACATATCACGCCTAACGTGATCAAACATTGCGTTTTAAAGTCCCATTCGAAATACTCGTGTGAGTTTCACATCTTATACAGTTACGGCATTTAAAAAATAAAAAGAATTTATATATATGGTATAAGACCGTCCGCTTTCGAGGCGAAAGTTCAAAGCCGACAAAGCCACAGACGATTTGATTTCTATCTGATATCTAATATAATGGAACAAGTTACAAATCCTAACGAAGAGAAAACATGGAGATTATATATATGGACATTCACTGCTAATGACGATGATGTCATAAAACAATATTAACAACATGCGATTATAAATCTTTGGAAAAGCTTTTAGCTCTCTCTCTTTCTCTCTCTCTCTCTCTCTCTCTCTCTCGCTCTCTCTCTCTCTCTCTCAATGTTGACAGTAATTAGGATTACGACATTATTATAAGGATTGTTTAAAAAACCCTACTCTGAATATAAAAAAATATATCATTGCATTATTATTGTTCATATTTTATAGTTCATATTCCACTGATATTTATCGTCAAAAGTGAGCAAGTCAGTGTTTTCTGACGAACGAAATGTAAACACGTAAACTTCACAGTAAAAGCACTTTAAATACAGATAGTCCGAAAAATCAATACCAAAGCATTATCTGTTGCAATTATATTGGATTATTGAATCCGTATGGAGCACTTCCGGAAAAAACTTATTCATTATAACAATTCCTTTCTCGATTACTTGGAAATCTAAAAAACAACGGTACTTTTGCGTTTTATTATAAATTCTGCCATGTAACAATGCCGATATGCATGTATATTTTTAAAATTTAGCCTAATCAACGTCAAATAATTAAAGCAAAGGAATTTCAGTTGAACAAGTCATTGAAGTTATATAAATTTGTATTTTGGGTATAGATTTATTTTTAATGATACTTAATAATGGAATTTCATGAGGAGTAAATGACCCGCTGGAATCTAATCTGAATTCTGTGAGAAAGTTTGCCAGTTTACTTGCGGAAGGCCGTTATCTCTTCCCGGGTACATTGAAGCCGGGTTCTCTCCTCCACCATTAAAAACTGGTTCCCACCATATCATTGAAAACAAAATTCAAATTACAACAAAAAGAACAAAACCCAATTTAAAATGTACATGTATATGCATTTTCTAAAGAGAAAGTTGTATCATACAAGGTCAAATAAAAGATCTAAAAGCATAGTCGAAATCCGTCTAGGAGTAACCACCAAAAAAGATGACTATCTTAGCTTTATTAAACTTTGAAATTTAAATGGTGTTATCCGTGCCAAATATTACTTTAGTGTAAATAATGTATGCCTTTATTCAAAATCATAAAAATGTGTTTCGCTTGAGTATTCGCTGAATTCTAACTAGATTTTCGGTCATTTTAAAGAGCATAAGCCCCCCCCCCCCCCCCCCAAAAAAAAAAAATTATTTCGGTCTTTTTTACTACTTTTAAAGACTGGTGTACAATAACAGATAAGTGATATACCCGGGCATAGACATTTTTATATATTTCTATATATTTTGTGAAAAAAAATGTATGCAGATATATATATAAAAGTTATTGAAAGTCCAAACGTAAAGAAATTAAATATAAAAATACAGAATGTCACACCACAAAACAGTTTTATATATGTATTTACTTTACCACTATGAGATTCATGATATATATTCAATACATTTTTGTTGATGACCATTGCCTTATGAGCGTTTGTAACGCGAAACACGTGTCGCAATGTAAGTTAATAAAACCTAAAACTGTTTTGTGGTGTGGCATTCTGTATTTATTTATATATATATATATATATATAAGTTATTAAAAAAGAAAAATTATTTTGGAAAAACACATCTAAAGCCCCGTTAGGATTTGTGATATCATCATGATGTTAAATATTGTCATTGCAGGAAATGTTGATAAACGTGCCTTTTAGGGCTCTTGTTTATTCATTTTTTTTTTGTAAAAGATATAATGTGAAGCAACTTGAAGTAAACGATAAATCATTAACACCTGTTATCCTTTTGGAAACCAGGTCAGCAGTATGTTTTTGAAAATGTGGGCGTGTAACACTAAGTCACAGATACGAGTAAACTATCGATTTCCCATGATGTTGTTTATATCGCCTTGTATTATATACAAACGTGAAATGTTGCGTAAGTCATCTAAAGATAGATGGATACAACGATATACACAACACGATGACTGTTCCGAGTGGCTTCCATACGACACCTCAGACAACATTATTCTAGATGTGAAGCGGGTATGAAACACTCGTAAGTCCCCGAGTAGCAAAATAGAATCAAAGTTAAGTTTAAATCAACCAACTGTACTTTCACATTTGAAAGTGGAAGTTGAGAAAGAAAAAGTTAAATTTTTATTTTACCGTTTTTCGTGATTACATAGTTTATCATATTTCTTTATGACCAATTGTTATCGTTTTAAATCTCGTATTACACAAGAAATTCAGCGAATTCCAATTCCCTACATATCTGCTTACCTGAATAAGATTACAAGGACCATATCCGTTTTCCGCACGTAGACGTAGATACAGGTGAATGAGTACACATCCTTTCTCATTTATGATTCAATAAATCGGTTATATTTTTAAATACTCTCTTTTGCGTTTTTACATTTTCAGACATCTTCGCAGATTCAGTTTACTGACTTTAATTTCGCGAGATGTACGATATTCTTGCATATGTATATAAACAGAAGCATACATGTCTCCTCTGACTACATGGTTTTCATATTAAGAATATTATATTAATTGCTGTTTTCCTAAGTGAGAACCTTCAAATAAAACATGTTGCTTCCAATGTTGTGCATCATACACATTTTGTAGAAACACTACGATCGCCATATTGTGTTGTTGTATACGTATAGAAAGATTAATATAAACAAAGATGTCTTACAATTTTCGATAGATACATGTACATGTTTTTGAATTATTTGTATTTAATTTGGCAAATTTATGTGAAAATTAATCTCGCAAAAAAAATTATTTTCAGTTTCCCAGCAGTTTCTCTCCTCCACCTTTAAATATGGCCTGTAAATCGAAATTACTGGGAGATATTAATATATTGTATAGGGTTTAATTCCATGGGTTGTAATTTTTTGCGTTTTTCTCTCTGATGACACGATCGCTATTATTTTAAAATATGGGATTAGGGATTGGCATAAAACAACGCCAGGTCCTGCAAAGGCAATCTGCATTATAGAGGGTGAAGCCCTCACATATGTAGAGAAGCTCACATTTTTTCCTACTACATCCGGGGACCAGTACTACTAATGGTAAAAATTTTGCTCACATCCGGAATTTGCGCGTGACATAAACAAAATGTCGGAAATGCTAAGTCATTGCTTAAAAGCGCATTGCAAACGAAGTAATAACCTACCACACTAACAAACATTTTGTAGACCGAGACTAGGCCATAACGACTGGCGTTGTACATCGAACCCGATCACGAAGCGCCTCCATTATTCTGGCAATGTGAACTGCACGAAATTACGGATACGCTGGGATAGAGAAAAATATACAGCATAAAAACATTTGTGCATTTAATTCATAACTAATAAATACCACATAGATTCTATTTAAGTTTTAGCACCAAGGAAACTGTCAGCCACTCAATATTTTATTTAAAACAATGAGTGAATGACCGTGAAATTTACGTGATAAAAACACTGAATATCAATCCCTTTGGTGATTCTGTCGTGTTGCCCCCGGCAGGTGTCAACACGACGGAATCCCCAAAGGGATTAACTGAACATGTAAAACTGTTGATGAATGCCTTCGCACTCTCCATAGGTTTACCTATGTATTATTTATATGTTTATTTGTAATGAAACATATTAACTTTTTCTTATATTTGTGTATATGCCAAGGCGTGTTCAACATATGATCATTTCATATAAAGAGGGGAACTACTTACTGACAAGTCAAATTTTACAGTCGGTACAATGCCTTGTTTGCAATTACACTGTATTGGTTGCTGTGTTGTACCGATACTTTGCATTACCACCGTATCAAGTTACCGCCCTTTGATAACTCTCTTGACACGAAGAACAAAAATGCCTCAAATCTCACGAGATCTCTCGAGATTACAGGGACAACAAGTCAATGTGTCAATAAAACAAAGTAGCTTGATAGATTGAAATGGATATAAAATATGTCCATGAAACACTGTATCACAGTAGACTGCATCTCGGATAGCAGAAAAATAGATTTTCTGCTTTACCAGTTGCAAAGGGTTCGCAATAGTCACAAAAAGTGGCTAGATTTAATAAGACGAGAAGAACCTTAAATAAATATTGTGTCAGACACTCGGAATTGGGCAATTCCAATGAGTCGGCAATCTTACATATGTCAAATCTTTTTTCTTGTTGGAATGTTCAATTCCCCTGGACTTCAGTATTTGCCCTCACGCATTGTAAACTACGATAATTTGTATTTGCCGCCATATTGAAGTTAATCTGTTTATACGTCATCCCTGGGACACTACTAAAACGCCTTTAATATGAAGAGTTCCACCAATGGAAACAAAACGTATTGTGCTCACGTATTTCATTTGAATTTGACTGTAGACTCCACATTTCCAGAGATCCGTATTTGTCCAACATCCACCAGATTTATATATACATCCTGGTCATAATAATGATTTATACATTGGATATGAGTTTTGTTTTTTATATATTCATTTGAAATTATGAAATTTTGGAATGATTACAAATCTAATAAATGAATACAATTCGTCAATGAATTATTTTCAATCGTTTTACCATTCAACTTAATTGATTCATTTTAGATGTAATTGCTGCACTTGTGTCTGGATGATGTAATGCATCTACCGGCTTTTGAAGACATTGCGTCGTTGCTCTGTAACATTACTTCCAATATTATTCAAATTTTGTAATTTAATAGATTCTTTTAATGAAATTGAAATTAAGATTTTGAATGATCTGTACCATTCAAAATCATATAAGAATTGCGATCTAGGGCATGTTTTTTTCTCTAACACCAGACTGAGAATTTGAATGTTGGGGGGAGGTTATCCCACCCTGTAGAGTGATATATTCCGCATATACCGGAATTACGTTTTAAAACATGATTTGTAGTTTGATTGAAAACAAAGATCTATGCAGTCACTCTTTTATATCGTTTCAACGTGAGAGAAAAACAGTCAAACACCACATTGAGGGATGGATGGCGAAATCTCAACCACCGTTCTCAAAAATCTGTATGATCGAATTGAGATTCGACCATCCCTTCCTCAAAGTGATGTTTGATTACATTGATCCGGGGTATGACGTCTTATTTCAGTACATGTCGACTGGAAATGTCCTTGTCTTAATCATCCTCTTCACAACATTTCAGTACGTGTCGACTGGAAATACCCTTGTCTTAATCAACTTCTTCATAGCATTTCAGTACATGTCGACTGGAAATGTTCTTGTCTAAATCAACCTCTTCATAGCATTTCAGTACATGTCGACTGGGAATGTTCTTGTCTAAATCAACCTCTTCATAGCATTTCAGTAGATGTCGACTGGAAATGTTCTTGTCTTAATCATCCTCTTCATAGCATTTCAGTAGATGTTGACTGGGAATGTTCTTGTCTAAATCAACCTCTTCATAGCATTTCAGTAGATGTCGACTGGAAATGTTCTTGTCTTAATCAACCTCTTCATAGCATTTCAGTACATGTCGACTGGAAATGTTATGGTCTAAATCATCCTCTTCATAGCATTTCAGTACATGTCGACTGGAAATGTCCTTCTCTTAATCAACCTCTTCATAGCATTTCAGTACATGTCGACTGGAAATGTTTCATAGCATTTCAGTACATGTCGACTGGAAATGTTATGGTCTAAATCAACCTCTTCATAGCATTTCAGTACATGTCGACTGGAAATGTTTCATAGCATTTCAGTACATGTCGACTGGAAATGTTATGGTCTAAATCAACCTCTTCATATCAATTTTATCCGAAGACGACAACACAGTTATGCATCGATATATCATGTCCTCTTCACTTGATGATTAACTTTCAGCAATTACGTGGTTGAGAAGAGACTTTATAACTTTGACGTTCATGTCACGATGACAACGTCTTGTTGCAGTTCATCCTATCCTATCGACGATATAGTTTCTCGGTAGCTTATAATAGTCGAAATGATATATTGCCAGAGAAAGATTGATATTTTTCATTTACAGTTTCCCTGAACACGATTTTGATATTCTAGGCATTACATTTACGTAAACACTCCAGATTTATGAAGCTGAATATTTGTCAAATGTGTGTTATGGGAATCTTTTATAATGTGTATGTAGAGTAAAAGGCCATTAGCTGTGGGAGTTTTAATCCCCCTTTTTGCGAGATTGGTTTACAATAACAAAACAAAAAATAAACACAGTCATAAAAATTCTTAAATTTCTATATATTTTATCAAAATTGCTGGAGAAACCCAGGTTTGGCAATTATTCACTTGCAATAGGGAACTTTCTATTTAGCCCGGATTACCGTTATGATCCTGCATTTTCGTGCCCTCTTGATTTTGTTCGTCATATGTTCTTCCGCTTTTCATATTAAACTTTGCAACGTTTGTAAAGTAAATGGAAATATTTTTTTTACTTTTTAGCGCATTAAATTTATTTTGTATAAAGAAACCCAAGAGACATTAAAACATACGACAGTGGGTTATTTAGTTGAGTGCCAAATTATTGAAATGTATCTGGCAGAGAAAACTGTTTGGACAGACCGGGAATCAAACCTAGGACCTTCCGAACACTTGCAGGGCGCTTTTACCAATCAAGCTATGGGAGCTATCGATATACATGTATTATCAAAACTGGAAATAACATTGAGGTACATTTTTCTAGAATCACGCAACTGGCGATAATAAAAGTAGGATTATAACGGCAATCCGGGTTAACTCGAAAGTTCCCTATTGATTAACACAACCTTACCATTCGTATATGAATACCGAACTGGATATGCCTTTATTTTCACAAAATATATGGATTATAAGAATTATTTTTATGTGTATAGCTTTTATATATTAATATACATCATGTACAACCAGTATAAGAAGGAAAAATCGAAAATGTTTTTTTTTTTCTGTAAACACAGCTAATGCCCTTTTAATGTTGCAATGGGAAGGTTGGTAGATGACGGATGCAACGAATTATACATAGTTCTAAGTTTTATGTTAATTTAATCTATTTCCGACTTGTTGCTTTCCGAACACGACATTTCCATATTGGTCAATATTGGCAATTTTACCACTTTGTTTTTCTTTCAGATAAATCAACGTTGGAGGAGACAGAGAGGTCCCTGTACGCTCTTAAGAAATTGGCTTCTAATAAAGGATGCATTTCTTCTATACTTGATGGCCTTGCAAACTACATGCGCATAGTATTAACACTCATTGACAGCTCTGAATGTACATCCGTAGAAAAGGCAATAAATGAACTCCTCAATCAAATTCTTCAGGTGTGTATTGTTTGGACGTTTCTGGACGTTTTTCCTCTCATTTATAAAACCAAACTTTTCTACAACTATTTCAAGACAAACTATTTTCATTTTTACTCCCTTGCAAATAAAAAAGTGAGTACACCAAAGAACCAAAGACAAGGCAAGATACTGCAGGGGGGTTCGGTTGGGGGTGAGGGTTACACATTACCTTTACGATGATTTCAATTATATATATATATATATATATATATATATATATATATATATATATATATATATATATATATATATATATATATATATAAGTAATCTATACATTGGATGGGAATGCATCAGTTAGAGCCAATTGCTGGCTAATCGACTGTTTAGACAACAATTATATACACAAACAAGAACTACCAAAGTTCTGTTTCGTTCATACAAACTGATATTTTTTTCACATTGTTTGTTCAAATAGGCTGACACTTTATAAAAACTTACAAATATACTGATATATCCTGGAGCATAAGTCGTTAACGTATTCTTTGAGTCGACAAAATGTGTATCGACTGTAGTTACATTCTTTGTACATTATATACAAACAATATTAATGGTTTTTACAGATGTATGACATTTTGTTTAGATATGACATGTGAATTGTATAGACGAGTTTCTGAAATGTGGTTAGATAGCTGTATTTAAATTCAGACGCTCTCTCCGTGGAGTTAAAGCTTTTTGGGGTGATATAAAGGGAATCGTTTTCAGCTGTCCAATTTCTCTATTTGGAAACTAAATTTATTTTGTGAAGAAGTTTACCAGTTTACTTGCGGAAGGCTGGAAATCACTTCTTGGGTACATTGTAACTGGGTTCCCTCATCCACTTTTTAAAAATGACCGACGCCATGTTACTGACAAATTGTTCAATGTGGCGTAAAATAGCATTCAGAATTTTAAAAATTCAGCTATTCTAATTCTCTCATAATTCAGAACATTTTAATCGTCACCTATTGGTTGTTTTTATGATTAACTATATCAATGAAGTTCAGATAATAAACTGCAAAACAAATAGGTAAAATATCTTTTTAGAGGATTTCACATTAGCAAAATCCTGATGCCAGTTGTAAACTAAGAAAATTTTAGCGAACATCTTATTTGAGTGTTTTGCTTGATTGACTTGATTTCACCAATATGTGCTGCTAAAATGGCGTGAAACTAACATATACAGATATTTCATTCACTCATAAATGTCAAAAGCACTAACTATATGAATCCAAAACAGTTCCCTAAATATTGACTGCATCACGTTATATACAACATTTTCACATAGGAAAACTTTCAAATGAATACTGTAGTCGTGGTTTGGCATTGATAGTAAAATGAAAATATCCGATAGAAAATGTTGAAATTAAACGATTTGAACCAACAAAAGCTTATATTATAGGACCAATGAATACTGAATGCATCGTGTAGAATAAAACATCAGGTAAATACAAAATGAAATGTAAATATTGTATTTACACCCAACCTGTATATTCAAAATTTATAAGATGACATTTTTTGGTATTTCCACCCATTCAGTAAATTCAAAATTTACAATATGACAGTAGTATTCATGTTATCTAATATTGCTTGTTTGATAACAGTATCATGATGTTGCTATTGCTAACATTTTCGTATTTCTAATTGGTATATACTTTGATAAATTATTGAACAGACAGATTAAGTTGTCGTCGCATACTTCAAATCGTTGGTTGAGACAGCTGACCGAAGGCTACTGGAAAACTTAGTTTACAAATAACCCTTGGGTCAATAACAACTCTTGGTATAATAAAACACGTCTTATATTTTATATTTTTACAAATCGTGACTGAAGATATATCTGTTTATCAAGCGGGGCTAAAGATAACTGTCATCTTTATTGATTTAATATTAAAATCTGTAGATGCGGAAATATTATCCAACAGTCATAATGACACATCAGTAGTTAAAGGGCCCGGATGAGTGTGCTTGATATAACAAACGTTTCAACACACACATTCATACAAACGTGATGATTGTTGATTTTAAGAATTACATTGTATATAATTATCACTTCAGAAGCCAACAAAACAAAAGAAATTATCAAAAAATAAAGTCAAGCTGAATAAAATATTGAATAAATATTAATTGCAATATGTAAAAAGCTGATGAAATCAGAAGTATAAAGGTCACTTTTAAAATTTTTCAAATTAAGAAAATATAAGCTGAATTTAATCATTTAGGAAATATTATAAAATTTTGTTTGTGTAATAATTTCAAATATATTTCAGGAATGACAAAAAATTCAATTCATGTTGACACTTTCTTTCTACATGTATTTCCTCGTGTACTTATGAATTGTGTCTTCAGATATTTCTTAATGTAACTCGAAATCCAATTACTTTTGGCGCTTTCTCTGCCTTCATATAATTTGGCGACCAGTTTAATGGTGGAAGAAACCAGGAAGAGACCACCGGCCTTCCGCAAGTAAACGGGCAAACTTTCTCACAAACAATCAGCTTAGGTTCTAGCGGGTTTCGAACCTGCGCTGACCAGAAGTGAGAGACTTCATGGTTCAAAGTGTGATGCTCTAACTACTCGGCTACAGAGCCCGCTCCCTCTATATTTCGTAATTTTAGTATAAATTCAGTTGATTTTTACGCTTTCATTGTCGCCATGATTTTTGTGTTACTGTGAGTTCAAATCATTTCGACACTTTCTTTGTCTCGATATATTTTCTAGACTTACTATAAATTCAGTTCATTAAGACGCTTCATTTGTCTCTATATACATGTATTTTCGGGTGATTCCATAAATCTAGCTCATTTTGACGCTCTCTTTTGTCCCATGTCTTTCTTATCATGTTAGTCGTCCGTTTATTGTTGTGCTAATAATTTCAACTCCTATTCATGACTATAAATTTATGACGCTATCAATTATTTGTGTGTACGCCATATCAAATACATGTCTATGATAACTGGTACATTTTATGAATATTTTAACCGTGTCTTTACAGACATGCTACGAACAATTGCAAGCAGCTGAAAATGAGGAGGGGAAGTACGTCATATTTCTACAGTTATCGAAATTGCTTACAACAGCACTCGAACTTCTACGTGGAGGACAATCTTTACATTTCACAGCTCTTAGTATTGTCAATCGTATCATAGATATGTGTATCGTATATAAAAACTATGAGATTAGATCCGCCGTAACACCCGTTGGTGATCCAGTGCAGGATCACAGTTGCCATGGAAACCAAGAGGCCAATCAAAAGAGTCCAAAACTGAGTGGGATGTTCGGTGGTAGCTCCAATAATCGCCATGATAGTCATCAGGATAAAACAGAAGAAACCGACGAATTAAAGAGTTCCAACCCCTGTGCTAGTGTTCATTTTTCACCATTGGAAATATTAACCACCCATGACCCTAGTCAAATTCTAAGTGTTCTTCATAACAGTATTACAATGCACAAACGGATTATTGGTACAAGACAGAAGTGCACACCGAGTACTAGATGGCGCCACTGTACGCATCACTGTCTGCAAATTTTAAGTGCCCGGATATTAGTGGTTATGAGCCACGGATCACATGTACAGCACCGAATCATAGCGGATGGGCATATCAAAACCTTAGTAGAAGCCTTAGATCCAAATCATGATCCAGTAAGTATATAGTTACTTCTTTTTATAGAGGTCAGTGGTGATACTAAACATTTGCCGGTTATATTGATATTCAAAGTAAATACCATGGATATTTTCATTGGGGTTAATTTGACGATTGTTCTTTGCACAGGATAAATATACATGTATATAAACAAATCGTATTTTACTGAAACAGGTAAGATAAGCTGGTTGTGAAAGATTCAGTTGTCATAAGCCGGATAAGAGAGATACAAACATCACACGTAATAAGCTGATCAGAAAAGGTACAAACATTATCAGCTGGTCATGAAAGGTGCAAACGTTATCAGCTGATCATGAAAGGTACAAACGTTATCAGCTGATCATGAAAGGTACAAACGTTATCAGCTGATCATGAAAGGTGCAAACGTTATCAGCTGATCATGAAAGGTACAAACGTTATAAGCTGATCATGAAAGGTACAAATGCCATCAACTGATTATAAAAGGTACAAACTTCATCAGCTGACCATGAATAGTGCAAACGTCGATAGCTGATTATGAATATGAAAGGTACAAACGTCATCAGCTGGTTACGATAGGTACAAACGTTATCAGCTAATAATGAAAGATACAAACGTTATCAGCTGATCATGAAAGGTACAAACGTTATCAGCTGATCATGAAAAGTACAATCGTCATAAACTTTTCATGAAAAGTGCAAATGACATAATCTGATCATGAAAGGCTCAAACGTCATAATCTGATCATGAAAGGTACAAACGTCATAAGCTGTTAAAGGTATACACGTTATCATCTGATTGTGAATGGTACAAACATCATAAGCTGATCATGAAAGGTGCAAACGTCATAAGCTGATTATGAAAGATCCAAACGTTATCAGCTGATCATGAAAGGTACAAACGTCATACGCTGATCATGAAAGATGCAAATGTTATGAACTGGTTCAAAGAGGAGACACCTGGTAATGAACGGGGAAAATGTCAAGACCTGATTATGAATGGGGGGGCGCTGAAATCTGAATATGAAAGGTTCAAACAGACTGTTTTGATCATGAAGGGTTCATAAGACGGTTTTAAAATGTGCAAAGGCCGTGCAGATACAGCCGTGACATTTTATTTTTTTTACGCTTGATTATAAATCAATATTTTAGAGAGCACAGTTACAACGTGACCAACTTATAGAGATCGCAACTCGAATGGGCGTTTTAAAAACTTATGTACAAAACATAAACTAGTGACAGAAAATGTATATGGTTCGTCTTAAAACATTATGCAGACTAGGTCTGTTCAGCTTGATGCTTGAACTGTCGACTTTTATATAATGTACACAAATAAATCCCTTTAGGGTACTTTCTCTATGTTTTTTTTCTATTTCTGGCACAGCAAATGTTCTAAATATTTTCCGTCATGGTTACCTGTCTAACGTCATTTTGCAGTAAAGGTGTTTGCCTTTGTGAAATCAGATAGACTTCATGGCTGTTTTTCAATGCGACTATCTGCATTTGTAAAACGAGTTTTCAAGTCCTTGCCATAGTCCATATTATAATTTGTATCAGCACGAACCAGAAGATCTGTTTTCTTTCGGATATTAACATTATCATTCTTATAATTAAATACTGGTTATCTTAAGTGGCCCTTGACGTCTGAAGTTCCAGTAAACACACAGAGAATATGGCTGACTTTTGTAATGTACCATATTAATCTTAGAGCAATGATGGATCAATTATGGTTAAAGTAGTCGACCCCTCCTCTTTTGCAGGTATGTTTACATATAAGCATTGTTATTTTTGCGCTGCTATTAAAGCGGAACACTGGTTGTTAGATTTGTTATGGGTAAAACCTGAAAGAAAGAACATGTTGGGAGTGGTCTGCGACAAATCCTATGGGCATCAGAGGTGAAAGTCAGATGTCTTACGGATAATTGAAATTATAGCAATCGAAGAATCGACGGAATAGTGTCAAGTGACCCGTTTCCATCTGTCTTGATGGAAAATTCTAATTTCCTTTGAAGCAGATTAATTACAAAAAGGGAAACATAACAGCAAAAGAAAAAAAAATCAGGGATACAACCCTGAACTAACACAACCAACACTTTAGCTGGTAAAAAGTCAGTACAAGCGAAATGATAAATACATTTACTGTAATTGTAGTGTTAATGACGTCAAAGTAACACTGTAAAAATTGCGTATTTGTTGCGATAACACGGTATCATATTAATGAGACACATTCATTGATAATGAATCAGATATCAATCAAGATCTTTACATGATGTAAGCTTAATTCTGTTTACTATTCCGGGGAAACTGCTTCAAACAAGTAACTGAATAAGACGGGTAATTCAGTCGTCAGTATTCAGAGCATTATTCGAGTTAGTAAATGAAGTGTTTATGGTTTCGAGTTCCATTACGTTATCTGTCCGCGTTTTACTTACAATGGTTGTATTTCCTCTTCTGTATAACTTAATTCAAAATCACTTCCCGTTCCTCTTACCATACTGTATAGCTGCTTAATTTCAAGATTCCATTCAAAGACTGACATCAACAAAAGCCGGAAATGATATCCAGTTCGTTTTTTTTTTCAATTTTAAGATAAATTTATAATGTTGTACAGTTGTGATAAAAATTACCAATAATCAACTGTAGCCTAAATTTATTTCATGTAATCCAAAACATTTTACAAGACTGTTTTGAATCTTATTACAATGTGTTTTTTTGTTTTGGTTTTTTTTGTTTTGTTTGTTTGGTTTTTGTTTTGTTTTGTTGTTGTTGTTTTGTTTTTTTGGGGGGGTTTGGTTGGTTTTCTTTTTTTGTTTTGTTTTTTGTTTGTTTTTTTTTTTTAGTCACGGGGCGTCACAATAAAGATATGAATATGGATAGTTAGCGGAGGTATATATTTAAAATTCAAGCTCAACAGGTAAAATATTATTGACAGTGTAAAATATTGTCTTGAGCTTTTGTTTTGGCCTTTTTGCAAAACTATAACTTTGGTATTATGCTTTAATATGAAAGGCAATGACAGTTCATTAAGCAAAATATAGAAAGTTTTTTTTCAATTTTGTTCTAATATTTCCATCAGAAATGTTCTGTATTACATGCCCCTAGTCCTACACATGTGATTCGATCGAAGTATGATGTCAGTCTATATTCTTTCGAATAACAACATCGCTAGGGACGAAAATTTGGTTCTCACATGTTGAAATACTGTCGGCAGGCGATGGCTCAAAATTCACACCAGTAAAAAATTTAGTTAATATGCTGTATTCATGTGGAAAATATCGGGTAACTAAACTTTATGTTTGGCAGACAAATTGTGTCCATTTCCTGTCTATCAAAATTGTTTCGACAAACAACTCGTGTTAATACCGCTTCCTATTAGTCGTATTTATGGCAATAATCTCAAACGGACACTTAAACCACGTCTGATCAATTTACATGTCATCTAAATTATACAACAAGAAAAACTTATCTTGAGTACTTCAGAGAAGTACATGTATTAAGTTGATGTAACTCTAAATGATCGCGATTACCATATTACCGTCTGGATGAACGGCGCAGATGGTTACAGTTAGTAAAGAGGTATTTACGACATCGTATGACGTTTGTGTTCATAGGCCTATAAGTTAACGATCAACTATTTACAGTGTATTAAATTGATATCGATACGATGTATAATATTATCAATGTATAATATATCAGGCAAAAACGTGATACATGTATTTTAAAACTGTCCAAATACAAATAAAGACAAAACCACAGAAACTAAATAAATGTATCAATAGTGGTGTTTATGGTCCCGAATATGAGAACATGGTCGCAGAGATAAAGGTGAAAAGTGTTACCCTATGTAAATGACAATATAGTATCTGCCAAACTTAGATACTCATCCAAATGCAATGAACA
Organism: Atrina japonica; assembly: GCA_030159075.1. Lineage (NCBI taxonomy): Eukaryota > Metazoa > Mollusca > Bivalvia > Pterioida > Pinnidae > Atrina > Atrina japonica. The sequence continues at coordinate 236,978 of BROG01000609.1, forward strand.
TGGGATGCCGAAAACTGTTAAAATTACTGTACAAAAAAAATCCATGGTATGCAAATATTCACTAACATAAGCTATTCTGCACTTGATTGTAAGCACTGTCTGTCTATCAACTGACCAACCCGTATAAATAAGTTTTATAAATGCATGTGCATTTTTATTAACCTTAGTTTGTTTGTTTGTTTATTGTTTATTGTTGTTTAACGTCCCACTCAAGAATATTTCACTCATATGGAGACGTCACCAAATGCCGGTGAAGGGCTTCAAATTTTGGCCTATGCTCGGCACTTACGGCCATTGAGCAGTGAGGGTTCTTTAACGTGCCCACACCTACTGTGACACGGGACCTCCAGTATTTACTGTCTCATCCGAAAGACAGGAAACCAACCTGTCGCCGGCGAGACTCGAACTCACGACCTCACGATCCAGAGTCGAGCGCGCTACCGACTGAGCCAGACCGGCTCTATTAACCTTAGTAATCCGTTAAGACAAGACAGTTTAGCCAAAGGTAGGTCTTTTTTAACTGAGGTAAATGTGTTTTATCTGACAGGTAACCTAGAGTTACCTGTTCATATATTCCATTATCTGCAGGTTATGGAAATTGTTTTAGTAAATATTATAAACATAACATCAAAGTTAGAATGCTCAAGACGATATCGTTTCTGTCGATTAAACTTCATCAGTTGAGCTCCAATTTGAAAAGTATGTGTATTTTCTAAAGATAAAGTGGTATCATACAAGGCCTAATAATATCTCTAAAAGTATAGCCGAAATCCGTCTAAGAGTAACCACTGTAAAAAATGACTATCTTAGCTTTAGAAAAATTTCCAATTTAAATGGTGTTAACAGTGCCAAATATTACTTTAGTATAAGATGAATAGCTGGTACCGAAATACCAGATACCAGTAACTTGCTATTATATTATCAGGAAGCTCAGGGTTATTTAGCAAAATGAGATCTATTTCGTTTTATCATCATAGATATTTACTCAGCGAGGCCCATAGTTAACTCTTTACAAATGGGTTAATGTTTAATCTGACTGCATTATATCGCGTTAATCCCTGGAAGTAAAATAATACATGAATGAACCAGAGGTTAGATAAAAAGTTGTATTGACAGTTTTAACTTTCCCTATTGACCAATCATGTTAGCCCAGACTCCGGACGTAAGCCTAGACCTGAAATTATTATTTTCGATATGGACGGTTTCAATAACTTTCTGTTAGACTATACTAGTTTTAATTATTTTTCTATAGTAAATCATTGCCAAAAATTCCAAGTTTCATATATTGCTTGTTACCTTAGACTAATAGAATCTATATTATTTTGATATCCACCTCTAAGTACAAGATTCTGATCTGAGTAAGAATGGTTTTAGACAAAACTTGATAGGAATCTATATGACAACTTAAAGTAATTTTCCCCCATAAAGTCACTTTTGTCGCCCCATTGTAATGATAGTGATTAATGGTGATTAACTGTTGATGATATGAGTTTTGAGAAACAAAAAAGTTACTTATAGTTTTCTAAGTACCCACATCTGATTTACATCGCTCCTCGAATAAGCAATGATGACAGTAAAATGCATTATTTTGACGTTTCTCCTTGACAATTATATTTTGGTAGGAAAACTTAGAAAAGTTTGGTGGAACATACTTTGTTTTCCTTCAATAGCAACAAAGAAGCGAAAACGCTAACTATACTGCAATATCTTAGGACAAGTTGTTAATAGGTTCATGTTTCAGTGAATTATTTAAAAAAACCTTCATTGTATTTCCTCCTTTCGCATACTCATTTGCTTAGGAAATCTTTTCAATAAAAATCGACTCCCAGTTTCAATATAAAAGTCTGTAACCTTTCTTTATATTGTTCTGGTGTGTTCGGTAAAATGAACAATCGAGTCGCGGAACACTCGGCTTTCGACGGAGCAACCCTTCTTGTATTTTAATGAAGATGAACTCAATAATCCATTAAAGAAATGTAACCGAGAAACATTCCAAAATCATATAGAAATTATTCCTAATGGGTGTTCACGAGCGGCCAATAAACACGAGCCGAGTGTTCGAATATACATGTACATACTCCCGAGTTGACCTTGGTCTGACTTTTCCTCAATTCGTTATTTCGGAAGGAAGTGAGGACAAGATATTTCCATTGAATATTGGAACGATGCTTGGCATTCTTGTGGATACACAAATTGTTTACACATTTGTGGCTGTATATTAGCCGACAAAATGTTCCGACAGAGTAAATGGACTTCGTTGATATAAATATTTATTTTCGATATACAGGTGAGTTTTACTCAAACAAACGCTTTTTCTGTGCGACTCACAAACACTTGTTTCTGGCAATGGGGATCGAAAATTCCCAACACAATACTTAATCCCCCACCCCCACATTAGAAACAAGTGTCTGTGGTGCAGCTGTACTGATGCTGGACCAGTAGTGAGACAGTCATGAGTGATTTTTATATCAGTTATGGGCGGTTAAATTTAATGAATTTTTTATTAACCGTTTTTTAATTTAAAGAATTAATTGGACAAAATCTATGTATTATTTATTAGGAGTGAGTAATTTTATATCAATTTGATTATGTCTATATGTTTTATGACATTCCTTTTTCCAGTGTTTGAAAATGAAAGTTGGGAAATATACAGATAGATTGATAAAATACAAGTATGTATTTATTGGGAATTTGTGGCTGCAGCAGTCACTTCAAAATGTATTGAACAGATGACTTGTAGGAAAATATCTTGGAAAATCTCATTAGTTTTATCGTATTTATGAATTGTCCCGGAACTGGTACAGTACCAGTAGCTGGCTAGGAACAGTCAACGCTGGCTGTTGGGTGATTTTGTTTTCAGTAGACCTATGTAAAACGACAATATTTTTCCCCCTTCTGTTTGGGAAAAGTGTCCAACATCTGATGATTGATTCAAATATATCTCACAAAACATTATTGTATGTAGCAGAAATAATGCAATAGCCGGTTACTGGTTCTAGCCGCCTATTGGTCCTCAACCAGTTTATAACTGTATTTGTCTCTGCCATATATACTAAGGAGCCGGCCTGGCTCAGTCGGTAGCGCGCTCGACTCTGGATCATGAGGTCGTGAGTTCGAGTCTCGCCGGCGACAGGTTGGTTTTCTGTCTTTCGGATGAGACAGTAAAAACTGGAGGTCCCGTGTCACAGTAGGTGTCGGCATGTTAAAGAACCCTCACTGCTCAATGGCCGTAAGTGCCGAGCATAGGCCAAAATTTGAAGCCCTTCACCGGCATTTGGTGACGTCACCATATGAATGAAATATTCTTGAGTGGGACGTTAAACAATAATAAACAAACAAACAAAAGCCATATACTAAGTACAGTGGAACCTCGCCTAAAGACCACCTCATTTAGGAGACCACCTCGCATTTCAGACCACAAGTTTTCAGTCTCTTGATAAATATCTAAGAAGTATAGAACCTCACTTAAAAGACCACCTCACTAATCAGACCACTTTTAGTCAGTCAGATAGGTGGTCTTAATAGCGAGGTTCCACTGTACTTTTGCTTACTGCAATCAGCAAACAAGTTATTATAGGTCAGTGTTGAAGTTATTTGACTTCTATATTTGTGTTTATTTTATAACACACGCCGCAGTAATTTAATCATGTAAATTTAAAAAAACAAAATTAATCTCATGTATTTACTCTTTGGTATTGAAAGTGAAAGTTAAAAATAATCATAATAATAAAGTTAATTGTCAATTACTAAACAACAACTCATTTAGTTCATTTTGATGATAATTTACTATATTTGCCAGCATTCATTTATCTGTATGCAGTTGTAATTGAAATGTTTATTTTAAGTTCCATACTAAAGCTGTCTGATTTGATGTGAATAGCCAGTTATATTTCCTGACCATTGATCTATATCTTTGTCAGTAACCCAGAACACATGTTCATTTCAAACAAAACTTAATCTCAGAAAACTAATTTTGAAATGTGGCACTTGGATACACGTAGATAAGGTTTTTATTTGCGACCCTGTATGGTTAGGATATTCATGCTGTTGTGTTTATCGTGTCTTCACCGTTGTTATTTTTGTTGTCATCTGTTTCCGGAGACAAAAACTTTTACGAAAGTCAAAAATCCTAAGTCTTAGTCCTAATTGTCATGGGACTGACCAATCAGCGATGTATTATCATGGTAGTGAGGACTAAAAGTTAGAAGTTAGGACTTACGACCCTTTGTAAAACGGACCCCTGGCCTTTAACTTTTAACTGCATTGGACAGGGCTTTGATATTTTGCATATAGATTCCTTATGACCAAAGCTTTCATTTGATACCTTGACTTTTGACCTGATGACCTGGACCTTGAACTTTTGACCTACAATTCAAAACATTAACCTCATCTCATATATATTTTAAACCATGAGGGAAATGGCTTCGATATTTCACATATAGATTTCTTATGACCAGTGCTTTCATTTGGAACCTTGATTTTTTAAATAGTGACCATGACGTTTGATCTACTTTTCAAAAACCTGAACCTTGGCTATAGGTTTTAAACCATAAGGGATAGGGCTTTGATATTTTACATATAGATTTCTAATGACCAGACCTTTCAGACCTAGTGCCTTTGACCTTGGACTTTGACCTCTTGTTCATTTTTGTTAACCTGAGCTGAAGGAATCAAAATATTTATTGATCCTTTGACCTTAAAATCTGAAAGCTGTTGTTCAAATACCTATTTTGAAAATTTACACCCATTTCGGCAAATCTTTGTTATCTTCTGACAACTCTTGTTTATTATTGTCCAACATGACTCCATGTACCCATATACATATGTAATCTATCCATACATCATTGTTCAGTTGTGTCCAAAATAAAACAAAATAAAGGACTCCAATGAACATTCTCTGTTAAGAAGAAGGTATAGAAGACTCGGGTGTTACATTGTATCAGTAGGCTATATTCTTAGCAATGTGTATGGTTGCCAAAACATTTGAATGGATGGGATGATTTTGTGCTTATTGATTACTGGGATTTTTCTATCTCTGAAATTCTGGGTCCATGGTTCAATTGTTTGTTTATTGTTGTTTAACATCCCACTCAGGAATATATGAGATGTCACCAAATGCTGATGAAGAGCTTCAAATTTTGGTCTATGCTTGGCACTTACGGCCATTGAGCAGTGAGTGTTCTTTAACGTGCTGACACCTACTGTGACACGGGACCTTGGTTTTTACTGTCTCATCCAACAGACAGGACACCAACCTGCCGCCGGCTGGGCTCAAACTCATGACCTCAAGATCAAAAGTCGAGCGTGCTACCAACTGAGCCAGGTCGGCTCGGGTCCATGGATTGAAAAAATTGGGAAAGTGTTCATCATTCTAACTAAAACAGAAAATCTTAATTTGAGGCTCTGTTTAAAAGTAAGCATTATTTATTTTGAAAATCCAAATTGGGCATTTTTGTACTTTTTTCGGAAAATACAAGCCATTTTTGCATTGTGAATGGGTCCCATAACCAGACACCAAAATAACCTAGGATAATCCTTAGACAATACCATTGCAATATTTCCTGAAATAATGAGGGTGGATATTTTCATAATATTTAAAATGCTTTTTTATGCTTCTATAATTTTTTGTTTCATTAGAGTGGAACCACAATATTAACACCACCAAACTGACTGACTCATATTGGTCTGATTAGTGAAGTATTCTATTAAATGAGGGTCTGGACTTACTGTATAGTTGTTTAATTTCGCGGGTAGAAAACTTCGCGTTTTTCTGAAAGGAACTCATTCACAGGTATTAAATTTCGTGCAAGATTAATTACGAATTGTCTTCCTGATACTTCATAAGTGCAAGGTATTATATTCACGGGTATTTAATTTTGCGATATTGTCATTGACCACGAATATAGCAAAATTAAATCCCCCACGAAGAAAAACAACTATACAGTACAAAAATACAGTAAAACCTGCATATAACAAATTTCAAGGGACCTTATTTTTCAATTCATTGTAAGGACAGTTTGTTATATGATCATAGCATAGTGGGCTGAATGATTACAATGGAATTCCTTAAGAACAAAAATCACTCTAAACAGGGTTTTCCCAAAGGTTTTATCTTAGTGAGTCCCAGGGACCCACAAGAACAAAATTCCCGAGTTCTTCATTAAATTTGTGAGTCCCCAAGTCAATGAAATTCAAGAAATTACATGGAAACAAAGGCACATATTTTCAGTCTCAGGTTGAAAAAAAAAATATTGAGTTTTAGTGCATCCTTAGGGACTCACTAATATTCATGTTTTGCATCCAAAGATTTTATGCATCAGAGATGCAGAAATTATGCCTAAGGGAAAACACTGTCTAAATTCTGTCTAGACAAAAACTTTCCTAGGGAAAAAAAGAACTTTCCTATGAATTAAAAAGAAAACATACTTTTTGTTACTTTTAATTTACACAACTTATTTAATCAGAGATTAGGCTCACTTATGCTTGGTGAAAAATTCAACAATTGACTTTTGTTTTAATGATATTGATCACTTCATTATAATGCTTTAAAAGAAGTTGATTGGGACGTCAAGGGACATGGAAATTGATTTGTTTTATAAAATTCCTTATAAAATTGTTTTTCAACCAAGAATATATAAAGGTGCAGTCAGGGATTATCTATTGATTTGTTATGTACATTAATTTGTACAAACCAAGTTGATTATACTCAAGTTTTACTGTATTCCTTAAAGTCTTTGAAGAGACTGAATTTTGAATCTTAAATGTGATGTGGTCTTCTAAGCAAGCAGGTCTTTATGCATAGTTCTACTGTACCATTCCATTACATTTAGATTTCCATGTGCACAAACATTTTTTCCCAGTTTGACACAAATTCATGTAAAAATTCCCAACTGTGTCCCCTATGGCATTTTCCTAAAATTGACAGAAAAAAGTCTCTGTGTGTGTGTGTGTGTGTGTGTGTCTCTCTCTCTCTCTCTCTCTCTCTCTCTCTCTCTCTCTCTCTCTCTCTCTCTCTCTCTCTCTCTCTCTCTCAAATGATTTCTTTTTCTACAGTCCCTCTCTCTCTCTGGGTCCCCTTTCTCTCTCTCTATTGGTTTTTTCTCTCTCTGACATATCTCAAGGTCAAATGATTTAACAAAGGGAGAGATTTTAACTGTAGAAAAATACAGTTCCCTGGAGCAATATAATGTTGAAGAAAAGCCCTGGGTCCCCTTTCTGGAAAGGCATACAACATTGTGTCAAACTCTTGCTTTAAACCTGGGGAAAAAACTGATATTGGTTTTTGATATATGACAGCGTACAATGCGTTCGCAAATGCGCATTGGACATATCACATTCAAGGTCATGGACATGTTTGTTTTCAAAAGTTTTCACTGTGAAAATTACATCATTATGCGCTTTAACAAAATTTGGATAGGGATACATGTAAACTGTAGTATAAGAACATGTATTGCTCTCATGTTCCACAGCACACGAGAATTCAGTTAGAAGCACATAATGTTTGAAGAAAAGGAATAGCCATTGGCTAGTGTTCGACTAGGCCGAAGTCGCCCTTTGTCAAGAGAAGATGGATCACTGATTACTCAGCATTTCGTATTTATCCAATCAAAAACCAAGAAGCTAACATGTCATTGTGATTGTAGTAGTTACATACAGTACCGGTAAACATTTTATTATACTGTTACTCTACATTGTAACTTTAGACCAAAAGCTGGCATTATAAACTGGGGTTTGGCAAAGTATGTTGATTGGGAAAACTTTAAAATTAGGCATATGGAAAATTGGAAAAAAGTAGAGTCAAATGCAGTTAAAAAACCTTGTTGTGATGTTAAGCAAGGTGACAAATGAAACGGGGGTATTATAAAGAGGTTTTTTTATATAAACTATCAAATAAATAAAAGTTATAAATATCCTTACACACCTGGCATCCGTTGCTGTTAAAAATTGATATCTTCTTCTCTGAAACTGTAGGATTGATTTAAATTAACCTATACCTACTTAATATTTGGAGGGATTCTGGCTTTCAAAATTGTATCCAGTAGTTCCACCCTCCATCAAAGATGGCTGCATTTGCTATGAATAGATTTTTTTAAAAGACAATTTTTCTCTTTTTGGGGGGCAGGAACTTGAGACTTAATTGTGTTATCAAATGATTTTAGCATATTTTAGTTTTTGTTTTTATTAACATTCAACTTTTTTAGATTTGACCACATATGCAAATTAGGCATAAGTTGTTAACAGATATTTTAAAACTTCTTGTTGGAATCTACAGGTATTAGCCAAATTGAACAAAACTTAGCCAGATTGGTCGTTACTTTTCTTATTTCAAAATTTTGTCCAGTAACCCAGCCAATTATTGTTGTGGTTTATTACATATGTAATGTACTTTACAACTCATTTTACTCGAGTAGCTTTAATATATCTTCACAGGTTTTTTTTTTATCAATTGAACTTTTTTAGATTTTCACCAAATATGCAAATTTGCATAAATAATTAAACAAAAATACTTTAATTTCAATTAGACTGAAGCTTTATGTAAATAATCTATACATGTTCTTAATAAGTATTTGCTACAGTCCAAAAAATGCAGGTGAGTGATTCAGGCTCATTGGAGCATCTACTTAAAGAAAATGACCAAATCAATGCAGTCACTGAATCTTAACAGTATTAATATCAAAGATAATTGTATTTTGGGGAAATTAATCTTAAATGTGCAAGTCTATTTCTCTCTAAGCAGAACACCATATACCATAATAGAGCGCATTTCATTTTTCCATAGGTCCACAAGAAATCACATTCTATCGCATCAAAATAAACGTTAAGGTAAATTAGCACATATATTTGTATATGTCAATTCAGAGATGTGGGAACTTTCCATCTCCATGTTTGTTTTCTAATATTGTTTTACACCACACAGAAATTTTCTCAGTGGTCGAGGATAGTACCTAATTACAGTGTACCCAGGAAGGGACCACCAACCTTCCACGAATAAACTGATAAACTTTCTTACAGTAGTCACCTTAGGTTATAACAGGACTTGAACCTCTGCTGACTAAAGGTGATAATGGAATGCACCACAACAATGGAATACTTCTATAATGCAGAGTTGATAATGGGAGGTATGTACTTAGCAAATATGCTGCCACTTCTCATTTAAATGACCCATCTTTTCTATGAAGAGACATTTCAACCCCTTTGTGAATCCTTTGCTTTTAAAACCATCTTCAATTTCTATACAGGTTCATCCATATGGACCTTTTATCATAACTCTATGTTGTTTTACAGGATTTGAATTGTAGTTCAGTAGACATTTCAAGAACACACCGCTTTAGATTGATCATACGATGGAATTAAGCGCTTAAAATGGCATGCCGGAATCAGTGTGTAGGAGTGGCACAATGACATAAAATAACAGTAATGTGTAGAATTCTTATTATATCAGTAAAAGGACATGATTTAAGCTAGTAATGCTATAACCATACCTTGAATTCATACCATGGCAATTATAACTGCATGCATACTGCATATTAATACATGTTTTAGACTGGACGCAATTAATGCCACCATTGACAACTCTAATCACTTTCCAGAGAGGCATGCAGGGGGGATTGTCTCTGTTGACAGCGATGTAATTACAATGTCTAATTAACGTTTCTATTATTACACGCATTGTTTTTATTTACAGTAGCTATAAAATTCTGGAATATATGACCTAGAATTTCTGAGCTTCCCTTTTGAGATATTTTATATCCAATGTGGTTGTAACAGTGTAAAAGGATTTTGTATGTCACATGACAGTCTATGATATGTTGTATATTATCGTACATTTTATAACATTTAATTTGGACTACATCACTAGGGGCATTATTCTATTGTTTAAGTAAACACTAACACTGGTCATGTTGTCAGCTTACACAGACATGTATAACACTGGTCATGTATGTCAGCTTACACAGATACATGTATAACACTGGTCATGTATGTCAGCTTACACAGACATGTATAACACTGGTCATGTATGTCAGCTTACACAGATATGTATGTATAACACTGGTCATGTATGTCAGCTTACACAGACATGTATAACACTTGTCATGTTGTCAGCTTACAAAGACATGTATTACACTGGTCATGTATGTCAGCTTACACAGATACATGTATAACACTGGTCATGTATGTCAGCTTACACAGACATGTATAATACTGGTCATGTATGTCAGCTTACATAGACATGTATAACACTTGTCATGTATGTCAGCTTACACAGATACATGTATTACACTTGTCATGTATGTTAGCTTATACAGACACATGTATAACACTTGTCATGTATGACATATAACACAGACACATGTATAACACTTGTCATGTATGTCAGCTTAAACAGACATGTATAACACTTGTCATGTATGACATATAACACAGACACATGTATAACAATTGTCATGTATGACATATAACACATACATGTACAACACTTGTCATGCATGACATATAACACATATACATATATAACACTTGTCATGTATGTCAGCATACACAGACACAGACATCATGTTGTATAACAATTGTCATGTATGACATATAACACAGACACATATATAACACTTGTCATGTATGACATATAACACAGACACATGTATAACACTTGTCATGTATGACATATAACACATACATGTATAACACTTGTCATGTATGACATATAACACATATACATCATATATAACACTTGTCATATATGACATTTACACAGACACATGTGTAACACTTGTCATGTATGACATATAACACATACACATGTATATTTGTCATGTATGACATATAACACAGACACATATAATATTTGTCATGTATGGCATTTAACACAGATACATGTATAATATTTGTCATGTATGACATTTAACACAGATATATGTATATTATTTATCATGTATGACATTTAACACAGATACATGTATAATATTTGTCATGGGTATCATCTTAAACAGACACATTATAATCCTGATAAGTGTAATTATCGAGTCCTGTAATAGCATCTGAATTAAACAAATCTTTATAAATCTGAGTTTCATTTCTGTTTATAGCTCACCTGAGCCATTGGCCCAGGTGCCATATTGACATATAACACATCACCGTCCATCACTTTTCGTATGACCATAAACTTTTTAAATTTTTGAAGTCTTCTCTGAAACCACTGAAAGGATTTTGACAAAATTTGGCACGAAGCAAGTACTCAAAGTCCTTTACCAAATTTGAAGTTTCAGCCAGATTGACACAGTGTTAATATGTTTTCTTTTGTACATTTATAAGGGTGAAAATAACCAAGGGTGAAATTGTTCAAGGGCAAAAATTTCCAATGATACAAATTTCCTTCCCGTATATTCATTATGATGCATTTATTTCATGCATTTTACTTGTAATAAGGGAAAGCTATCCATTTCTAAGAGATTGCATGTCTTTGTAGGAATAATGTTTATGTGGTCCCTCACAGGTGATTTTTGTTTTTGTTTATGTTTTTTTTTTATCGTATCTTTTTAATGTTAGATCCAGGGTATAGCAAAATAGGTACAGAGGCTATATATATACTTGTTTGATACATCAGATATGTATACAAGCTATCCATTTCTACTGGCTTAATACATCAAAATATGTATACAAGTACCTGCTTGATACATCAGATATATATACAAGTACTGGCTTAATACATCAAAATATGTATACAAGTACCTGCTTGATAAATAAGATATGTATGTAAGTAGCTGCTTGACACATCAGATATATACCAGTATGCAAGTACCCACTTGATATATCAGATATGTATATAAGTACCCACTTGATATATTAGATTTGTATATAAGTACTGGCTTGATACATCAGATATGTATACAAGTACTGGCTTGATATATCAGATATGTATACAAGTACTGGCTTGATATATCAGATATGTATACAAGTACTGGCTTGATATATCAGATATGTATACAAGTACTGGCTTGATATATCAGATATGTATACAAGTACTGGCTTGATATATCAGATATGTATACAAGTACCCACTTGATACATCAGATATGTATACAAGTACTGGCTTAATACATCAGATATGTATACAAGTACTGGCTTGATATATCGGATATGTATACAAGTACCCACTTGATATATCAGATATGTATACAAGTACCCACTTGATATATCAGATATGTATACAAGTACCCACTTGACACATCAGATATGTATACAAGTACCCACTTGATATATCAGATATGTATACAAGTACTGGCTTGATATATCAGATATGTATACAAGTACTGGCTTGATATATCAGATATGTATACAAGTACCCACTTGATATATCAGATATGTATACAAGTACCCACTTGATATATCAGATATGTATACAAGTACCCACTTGATATATCAGATATGTATACAAGTACTGGGCTTAATATATCAGATATGTATACAAGTACCCACTTGATATATCAGATATGTATACAAGTACTGGCTTGATACATCAGATATGTATACAAGTACTGGCTTAATACATCAGATATGTATACAAGTACTGGCTTGATATATCAGATATGTATACAAGTACTGGCTTGATACATCAGATATGTATACAAGTACCCACTTGATATATCAGATATGTATACAAGTACTGGCTTGATACATCAGATATGTATACAAGTACTGGCTTGATACATCAGATATGTATACAAGTACTGGCTTGATATATCAGATATGTATACAAGTACTGGCTTGATATATCAGATATGTATACAAGTACTGGCTTGATATATCAGATATGTATACAAGTACCCACTTGATATATCAGATATGTATACAAGTACTGGCTTGATACATCAGATATGTATACAAGTATACCTGCATGATACATCAGATATGTATACAACTGAAGTACCTGCTTGATAAATCATTAGATGTGATATTTCAACATTTTCTAATTAATTTGCTCAGCTGCACATTTAATTAAATGAACAGCTCAAAGTAATGCTTTTATTTAGATTACCAATATTTAATGTACATTTCCTTCTGTTGTACTTCCTGCATAATTCATTGTAATATCAGATAAATCTTGATAATAATCTTTAACTTCCCTGTGTGATATCATTTATAATATCCAATCAGAATGCAAAGTATTTTATCAACACACTGTTGTGATTGTGTCATGATCAGCTGTTGTGTTATTTCACCAGAAAGAAAAATTGAATTTACAGTGGAACCTCACCTTCATTAGGAGACCACCTGGCATTTAAGACCATAGATATTCAGTCTCTTATACTTTTGGCAACCAAATTTTACACAAGTCTGAAAGCTAACTTTAGAGACCACCTTAGGGTTCACACAGACCTTGAAAAGTGCTTGAATATAGAGTTAGCCCTTGGAAAGTGCTTAAAAACAGAAGTACACTTGAAAAGTACTTGAATTTAATGCAAAATGCTTGACTTATTTCATCAGAGTGCTTGAATTCTACCTTTTGCAATGTTTATTCATCACTAAAGAAAAACTTAAATAAAGAAAAGTTAGCTCAATCGTATACAATTAGTAAAGCATTTTTGTGATGCTGTACTGCTGGATCTCTTTAGTGTGTGGTGGAACTCTAAGCAGTATTTTGATGACCGCCATTGAAATATGAGAGAACTTTGCTGTCAGTATTTTTTTTTACTTTGTTTTGGCTTGCAAGGTCTTGATACATGAAGCTTAAACATATACACGTACATTGAAAGTGCTTGAAAACCACTATGAAAAATTCTGGAAAATTGCTTGAAAAATCACTTTCATTGCCAGTAAGAACCATGCCTTGTTGATCTGACCAATTAGAGGTGGTCAGTGAGGTGGTTTTCACAGTCCAAATGTGTCCAATGGATGTTAATATTCCTTTCAGAGATTTTTCAATTATTTTTCATATTATATATTTGTGGTGTCAGGTTGTCTTTAGTCTGAGTCTGAAACCATGGATGTTATTACTTTAGAGATACGATTGACAGTCATTTCAAACATACAATAACTGTGTGGACAATGTAACATCACTGTTGCCAGTGAAATCTTGCCCTAGGAGCACCTTACCTAAATTTTTGAGTCACATTAGGTAATGAATTTCAAAATATATTTGTAAAGCAACCAATCGTCAAAATAAAAATATTTTTACTGATATAAAGTAAAAAAACACCAAGGTTTAACCTATATCTTTTCTACATATTTTTTAATTTGTATGGTTGCTTCAACTTTTGAAAATACTCTTCCTACTAGAATCTCTGTGTTATCCATGTGATGTCAATAAATTGGGTCATCTGTAACTCGAATTAATACAGTGCTGTTTTCTGGGTCAAAGTCCTTTCAGTTGGCTTGAATGCGTTATGCAGTAGAAATCGTCAGCTGCCCTGTGAATCAGTTGACCAATCAGAGACATTCAATACATGATTCTGCGAAGTTTGGATTTCTGTTTCAAAATTTGAGGATAAATAAATGTTTGAAAAAAAAAAGAATTTATATTGATCGTATGCTGGAAATGAATAATGGGTTTACAGTTGTAAGTTTATGATAAATCACAAATTTCTTTTACCAGTAATTTGAAAAAATTCGAGTGTTGCGAAGTTGTGAATGCAACGTCACAAAATTCTGACGTAAATTACTATGATGTCACAATCTGGCACAGTAAAAATTTCTTCCGGTTGAAGCATTCTGATTGTGTATGCATTCAGGCTTTAAAGTAGTGATCTAAGTGAGCGAAATATAATGACTGGATTGCTCTGGTTAGGTCATGTGAGTAACCATATATATATATATATATATACATGCGCCTCTCTTGAAAAAAGAGTTATATGAAGGGTAAAAACACCCAATATATTATTGTCGTAAAGAATCAGTGGTTGTGTAATAACAGCAACCTTTCTTTTTTGTCACAATACAGTACAAAAATACCTGGAAAGTTCCGAAAACATGTATTTCGTATGATAATACTTGAAAAGTTCTGAAAACACGTCTATCGGATGATTTCATCTAGTATTACCTGGGGTCCTAGCCCAATCATACTTCGTCGATCAATGAGCCAGGCTAAATATGTATGACCAGTAAACATTCCCTTTCTTTGACTTCCGCTTTCAGAGGAAGCCATTACCTGTGCAAATGTGACGTAGGGGTAATTTGAGTGTGAATATTTATAAAAAAAAAAAAACCAGATTGTTTTTTTTTTGTCGTGGACATGGATAAATTACTCAGTATACGAAGAATACATCTATGTCAAATTGAAGAGGTAGGTATAAACCTTTTTACTTTAATCATCCAGAACCAGTGAACACTGCTAAACAGACTCAGACTATAGGAGACCAACCTGGCATTTAACACCACAAATATTCAATAGAAAAATAATTGAAAATTTGTGAATGAATATTAACCCATTGACCCCTGAAGACACATTTGGACTGGTCTAAATCATTGACTTATAGAAGAGTCCATTGATTTTCAGGGGTTGATGAGTTAACTAAGTTCAAACCCTCACATAAGGGAATGTCTTACTAATTAGACCATTTTGCGTCATCCTGCTTTGATTTTAAAATCTGTAAATCTGTTAAGCCCGAGGATCAGGGTCTGGCGCCATAAAACTTAAGAATTTACTCAAGTCTGAGAATATTCTCAAATTGGTGTGCTCAGCCAATCATATTTCAGGATTAGACAGATTTGAGTGAAATTCTTAATTTTAAGTAATTCTTAAGTTTTATGTGGCCAGGCACTGGTCCGTTTGTGACTGTCTTTACTTGTATGTAAATGAAGTGCTTAATTAGAATAGATAACTAATGACATGTTGAAACAACACAAATAATTGACTGATATGTTAAAACAGTATTAAACAACCAAACGATATGTTGAAACAGCATTAAACAACTAGATATGTTAAAACAGTATTAAACAACCAAATGATATGTTGAAACAGCATTAAACAACCAAATGATATGTTAAAACAGTATTAAACAACCACATGATATGTTGAAACAGCATTAAACAACCAAATGATATGTTGAAACAGCATTAAACAACTGCATATGTTGAAACAGCATTAAACAACCAAATGATATGTTGAAACAGCATTAAACAACTGAATAATATGTTGAAACAGCATTACACAACCAAATGATATGTTGAAACAGCATAAAACAACCCAATGATATGTTGAAACAGCATTAAATAACCAAATGATATGTTTAAACAGTATATAACAACCAAATGATATGTTGAAACAGCATTAAACAACCCAATGATATGTTGAAACAGCATTAAACAACCCAATGATATGTTGAAACAGCATTAAACAACCAAATGATATGTTGAAACAGCATTAAACAACCAAATGATATGTTGAAACAGCATTAAACAACCGAAAATATGTTGAAACAGCATTAAACAACCCAATAATATGTTGAAACAGCATTAAACAACTGAATGATATGTTGAAACAGCATAAAACAACATTGAAAACAGGACCCAATCAATGATGTGTTGAAACAGCATTGAAAACCAAATGTATTGTTGAAACAGCATTAAACAGCCGAATGACATGTTGAAAAAACATTAAACAACCAAATGATATGTTGAAAAAACAACCTTAAACAACTGAATGATATGTTGAAACAGCCTTAAACTACCAAATGATATCTTGAAGTAGCATTTAAACAAGCAAATGAGGCACTGAAACAAAGTTTAACAAGCAGATGAGGCATTGAAACAGCATTAAACTACTGATTGAGGCATTGAAATAGTATTAAACAATCGAATGACATTGGAACAGCATTAAATAATTGAATGACATTAAAAAAGCATTAAAGAAGTCAATGACATGTTAAAACAGCACTTTACAACTAAATGACATTGAAATTGTATTAAGAAACAGAATGAGGCATTGGAACAGCATTAAACAACTAAATGACATTAAAACATCATTTAACAACCAAATGACTCATTAAAGCAGCATTAAACGACCAAATGACATTGAGATAGCATTAAACAAATGAATGAGGTATTTAAACAGCAATAAATAGGCTTGTTTGTGACTACTCTGTTTCACTATGTGAAATAATGATTTGCCTTTTCGTTGGCGGTTGTTGAGACATCTGTACCAATTGTGACAGGAATACACTCCTCACGTGTTTCATTGGACTTGACTGTGGACTCGTGGCGAGTGTGACCGGTCGACAGGGGATGCTTACTCCTCCATGGCACCTGATCCCACCTCTTGAATTCCAGAGGTACGTGTTTGTCCATTTTTACCGGATTTGTATCTATGTCCTGGACATTCTATTGATTTATACTTTGGTATCTGAAATTTTTTACATTCATAACATCAGCAATTGAATAAAAACTCAGTCAAGTGTTTGTGTGAAGTTATTATGTTTTTAATCACTTGATTTTTTTTATATAAATACAATGTATATATTCAAGCTGGAAGTCCCCCTCTCAGAAATATTAGACACCTTCCGGACATGGTCTTAGACAGTTTGGGACTCCCAATTGCTCAATCATGCTTTTCACCGAACTTTTGCACATCACCAAACTTGACCTTGTTACCAAATTTTGACTAGAGTTTTGATTATTGATTGAACATTTGCGATGGATTTTACATGCCACCAAAATCATAACTGACTCCTTCCGGTCTTGTTCCTGTTTTATCTCGTTTGGGAATACAACAATTGCTCTGTCAATAACATATGATAATATTTTCCTTCTTTTTTCCTTTTTATGAGGGGGATGGGAGGGGGTGTCCTTTTTTAATTGGAAACGAGGTGAATTTTCCACAATTAATCTGGGTCAAAATTGTCAATTTCACTTGACAGTCAAAATTAGGTTAATGACCAGGCAATGTTCAGATCATGAATATGGATAATTTATCTTGTGAATGCGATACAAGAGACATGTATTTAGCAGCTAGCTATAGCATAAATATATCGCTGAATTTTTTTTATATCTTTCCAGTGTCTCATGAGCATGATGTTAGACAGTGAGCGTCTAGCCTATATCATAAATATATCACATAATTCTTTTATATATTTTCAGTATCTCATGAGTATGATACAAGATAATGGTCGTCTATCTATATCATAAACATATCACATAATTTTTTTTATTTTTTTCCAGCATCTCTTGTGTCTGCTTCTCCAGTCGTTAGCGTCCATAGCACTGAACCCTAATCACCATCAATCGTTGAACGATGCAGATATATCGGACATGTTGATGCAGCTTTTATTGCCGTCAGATGAGTGGTATTACACAAATCATAGTACCAAATACGCTAAGTATATCAAGTACCATGCTGCAAGGATACTCGTTTATATCGGACTCTTGCATAAACTTGGAGGACGAGTAGATTTGTTTGATAGAAAATGTAAGTGAAATGTTTCTCTACTTGTTTTTATCACCTGAAAATAATTAGAGTAAAAATTATGAACAGAGATTGTCATGGAAATGAGTTTTATAACAGAACATAATATGATATTCGTATGCCTCTCTTTTGAGGGACCGTCCATTCTGGCTTTTCCAGCCCATAACTTCTTTATGCTTTACCAGAATATATCATACTTCATATAAAATTTGATCATGTAAAGCTGGTGTGTCATGACCTTGACTCAAAGTCATATTTCAAAGGTCAAGGTCACTTTGGCAGTTTGCCTTTTTTATGTAATATCATTTGTTGTTACACAATCTGAAAACTGTGTGCAACTTGTTATCTCTAGAAATTTTCATTAATGGGTCCAATTGACCCGCATGCAATTGAAAATTAGTTTTAATTTGAATTTTTGAGGGTCATTGATTCTTTAAGAATAAATACTGGATATACGCTTTTTGTTACACATCATTATTTTCTCACATTCATGTACAATCTGTATGTGCAGTGTTTTCCCTATAGATTTTCATTGAGGAGTCTAATTGACCCCCAACTCAATTGAAAATGAGAAAGTTAGGCCACAATCTGTAGTAAAAACAGACACACTCACTTACATTGAACCCTGTAACATTGATATCCCACTATATTCAAAATGATTTTGATTCCCAATCATTTCTTTATTACCATCAAGTAATTCCCCTTCGATTTCAATATATCTAGGTTTGAATGTATTGGTTTTCAAAATTTCACTTTCAAACAATCGGAGGAGTCTATCTTACGTTCATTATATCATGCATCAGACTTTTATTAAGGGGCCATTTGCTATTTTGTTGTGCCCTAGGGCAAAAACCCTGCTGTGTGTACAACATTTTCATGAATCATATTTTTCATTTCATTTTCTGTCTTAAAAGTAAAACAGTCAAAACAATTTTAGACCTTGGAGCAATATTTCTGATGTGTTTTATTGAATTGCTAAACAAGAGAATGTGTCAATATGCAAATCTCCATGGAGATCCATAAAAAAATAGTATCGGATCATGTAAACAATATAACGTCATACTGACTGCTTCAAAATATGATCAACTTAATCCCACTGGTCTTACTTGTGAAGTGTGAAGTGTGAAACGTAATGGCCGTACGATTTGTATAGGTTGACATGATCTTGTCCGATCAGATTAACGTAACTTGACGAG
The DNA here is from genome assembly GCA_030159075.1 of Atrina japonica. NCBI lineage: Eukaryota > Metazoa > Mollusca > Bivalvia > Pterioida > Pinnidae > Atrina > Atrina japonica. The sequence goes on from BROG01000609.1 coordinate 256,568, forward strand.
GCAGAGTAACCTTTTGATTTGTTTTTTTGTTGTTGTTATTTCTTCCATCCTGTCAGGAATTTTTCATTTATATGGACAAGGATACCAACTCCTGGCGAGTTTTCTAAAACTTTTGACCTGTGTTATGGACTGACACCAATGTGGTGAGGTTTCTTTTACATGCCATGCCTTCCGTAAAATGACACCATGGTTTTGAGTCTCATCCAAAGAACTCTGTAACCTTTTGATTGTCAGACAGATGATTCTTTTAATTAGTCACTTTTCATTTATGACAGGCTTCTCGGGAAGTGCATATCATTCTCCATTGGATACCTGTGTGTATGCCGACAAGTAGGAACATTTATGCTTTCCAGTGTCATTTTAATGACATTAAGCTTTGCGTGACATTTTAACTCGTTGAACTTACATTCTACATAATTATTGTAGATTTCGGAAATTTTGTAGATTTCAAAAATTTTGTTGTTTTAAAAATAAACCATATTTGATTATGTTTAAATTTCATTGAAATAAAAAACCTTTTTGTAAAGGAACCTATTACTATAACATTACTAAGTATGATTATCGAGAATTTCCGTCATGTTTTAAATTTCGTAGAAAAATGAAAACAACAAAATAATTTGAAATTAAAATCACAACAATCAATGCTAGAATTGATACAAATGTTTGTAGTAAATCATTTACCCTGAGTACAATCAGCCACTAAAATATGTGGTTTTTCATGACAGGTGGTTTCTCAAAAAGGTTTTATGTAAAAGATTATTTAACCAAATGGTTTTCAAAATATGGTCTCAGAAGACAGGTGGTCTTTTACAAGAATGGTGTTTCCAAGACAGGTTCCACTAGCAACATTGATCGAGGATGTCATATTTTAAGTTTTTCTACCATGTGTCATTACAGAATGTCTCTGATCCTAAATGTTTTCATACATATGATGTATGGCTTCTTTCATCAATGACATCAAAAGTCAACGAGTACATGTAAAATGCAGACATTTAATCCAAGCTGCCACTCAAAGCATTGTAACAGACATTTAATCCAAATTGCCTTTCAAAGCATGTCAATGCAACAGACATTTCCTGTTGATACTTAACTCATTGACCCCCTATACCCACATTTCAAAGAATGATAAAATCCCCACTGTCAGAATTCAGGAGTGTATAATTTATATTTCAGATTGATTTCACATTTAATATTAACAGTTCACCCCTGCATTATGACAATGGAGCAGATAACTTAAATGTGATCATAAGGGTTGACATATTAAATCTGGTAGCAAAACAGGAATCAGGGTAGCAGATTTGCAGAACCATGTGATACAAACTGTCTTTTTCAGCTGACATTACTGAAATCCCTGAGACATTAATTCAGAAATAACACAGTATTTGTGACTCTGCAAGAAGTCCCAAAATTCTGCATCTTTCTTTTTTCAGTTAATCTTGGATATTGAAAGGTATGGCTAGTAAAAACATGCAGTTGAAAGGAATTCAATTATTTAAGGGAGAATCAATAGTTTATTAATCAGAAAATAAATGTTTTAATCACAGCTTAACTTTTTTTTCATATTTTCAGTATTTGTGGATGCTGAGACCAACACCCATTTACAAGTATTTTCACCTGAGGATAGTTTTATAGAGTTGATGGCTGTAGGTCAGACAGTTATGTGGAATGACAAGCATCATCTACAGGCAGCGTCACTGGAGGGACTTGTTGCAGAACTCATCGAGGTTTACTTTTACAACATCAACAAAAAAAAAACAAAAACCGTCATTTCATGAAATACTATTAACTCATCAACCCCTGAAAAATAATGGACTCTTCTGTAAATCAATGACCTAGATTTATGTGTCTTTCGGGGTGAATGAGTTAATGAATTGATGAACTTATTCTTCACCTTTTTTAGGTCACCGGGTCAACTGATTCACCCAGTTGATCAGGTGTTGTGATCCTTTCTTTTCTGTTGCCATTCAGCATATAAACTATTGAACATTTTCCACCCTTCTCAACAACTATTAATGCAATTCTCTTCAAATTAAGTATGTTTGTATCTCTGTTTAGTGGAAAAAACTGATTTTACATGATTTTAGCTAATTTTGCACTTGGTTGTATGGACAGTAAGTACAATTTTCACTGAAACAAGATTTTATATAAAAATTTTGATTTTGAAACTAAAACAATTTCTTATTGACTTTTTCTTAGGTTTTAGATAATTCTTTAACATTTTACACTCGATATGAAATACTCTCTGCTGGACAAAAATTCAATTGTTAAACCTGCCCCCATTATATGACCTATGAAAGTGTGTTAACCATACTTCAGCAGTTACTCATGGCATTAGTTGTTTTAGAAATTTCATCCCAAATTAAGATTGACATATAAGGGGTAACGATCATCTATAGCATTTTAGATAAATACTTTTTAGCTTGCCCAGGACAAAATGTTAAGTGTCCAGAGAGTTTACATATGTCAAACCCAGGCGTTATATAAAAAAAGTCTGTCAAAAGGTGCCATGTAGGGCCTCTTGTGAAAAATCAATTTTATTTATTTACATGTACTTGAAGTCTGTGTGTTTATATTTTACTTGTCATTATGTAATTAAAAGCATAAGTTTACACAAAAATTCAGTTTTTATTTAATTAAGTATCACTTTCTCGTATAAATTTACAAAAGATCAGTTTAGTTAAATTTCCACACTGCCATTTTGGCATATGGGTTGTTGTATTGCTGTATGATAAAAAAAAAAACGACAGACACCTACCCATTTTTTTTTTTTTTTACAGTAAATTAAATTTCCTCTTCACTATACAAATGAGTTTAACATACTCGTGGGCAAATAATTGAATATAAAAGTGAATTAGCTGAGAGCTTATTGTCGGATCTAATCTTGATAACAGTTAAAAAAAAGGAATTCCATGGAGTTTTAGCTTGGTGGCTTACTTTGAATACTATCAAACAATAATGTACATATGCATACAAAGGAGATATTTCTTGTATAAACAGAATTTTGTAGAACAATAATCCATAAAAAAGGAAACATGAAAATCCTGATCATAAGGGAGTAGAAATAAAAACCCTGCCAGTACCTTGTCATGTTTTCAAAATCATCTATCGGAGAAACAGTTAAATTTTTAGATAGCCATATTGATCAACAATTATAATAGGATATTATACTTCACCAAGCAATACTGTAAAACTGGAAAATTTTTATCCTGGTTATTTTTGCCCTTTTATGACAGAAAACATTCACACACACACCCCCCCCACCCCACACCCCGCACAATCTGAAATTTGCCCTAAATTACCATAGACAAATGGATGACGTATATCCCAGTTATCTAGCTAGAAAATTTTGCTTTCAATTTAAATTTGATCTCTCATCTGAAGATGTAAATGTCAAAAACTAAACAAGAGAGATTTTCCATGCATACAGTACAGAAAAACCTGCTTTAGCGACCACCTGTGTATAAAGACCACCTGGTCACAAAGACTGTTTTTTTTTTTTTTTTTTGCTGTCCCCATTTGTACCATTTGTGTACAAATCAACCTCTATATGTATATAAAGACCACCTCCCTATAATTGTTTCCCTAAGGAGTTGTTATATACAAGTTTCACTTTAGATAAATTATTTTTTAATTTGCAGGAGGCTGTAGCTGACACAGAGGCCACCAGAAATTTACCCATAATCCATTTGTCTTCCTCTAGCCAAAGTCTTTGTGCACTTACAACAAACAATGAAAACAGTGTGTTATCTCCCTTAATTTCGCCTAATTGTTCTATGGAGTTTTTAGCAGAAATAGATGAGAAACCTTTTCGTGAACAACTTCTCATGGGTCTTCCCATGCTTGTTCATCCTGTGATTGTTCTACGACTGCTTGCTCATAAACTCTTTGGAAACATGATACGAAGGAAATCCTCAAATAGTACAATAGAGACAAAATTAAAACCACCAAGACCAGAAAATCTTACACAACTGGATATGTGTCCACCTAGAAGTTACTCTGAGGGTGTCAAATCTGAAGTCAAAAGAGAATTTTTGAAAAACAGAAAATCTAACCTAAGAATCTCAATAACAAACAACAATAAAACATCATCAGACGAACAGGACTCCCCCATTGTTTCTAGTCCTGGTGAAAAAGATTACGTAAAGCACAATGGCGTTCAAGGTCGGAACAGAACTACTCAGTTAGCTTTAAAAGCTATTGGACATAGTTTGGTCAATCCCTTTGACTTAAATGCTGGATCCCAAAACCAACAAAGCAGTGAATCAAATGCTAGCAATGCTATTAGTAGCCCCGAATCATCGGGCGAAATGAAGGCTGGTGGCACAAAATCACGACTTTTCCAATGGCCCAGTAAAAAAAGACTCTGCAAATCACAGAGCAATATGTCTGGGCCGGCACAAGATAGCAGCATAAGTCTGGAGGCAGACTCTAAAACTTCGTTACAAAGCCCATCTACACCAGATATAGACATGATAGCAGCCTTTCAGCGAGAACTTATAAATCTCCCTACTTTTGTAATGGACACACCCGCTACAGATGTTTCACCGATATTTTCACGTTCTAGTTCAGTTCCGGAAAATTTAGCCTCACGAGCAACAGGGAATGAGGCGTCCCCTACAGACCTATCAACTTGCAGTACAGAACATTTAAATCCACAAAAACGCAATAATGGAGGAGAAGTATTTACAGACTTAATCAAGTGCAAGGTAACAAATTCTCCCTCTGTTATCACCATAACAACCACAGACTGGACAGACCTGGATGTACAGCGGGATGTACACTTTTCACTTCAGGGTGAGTCTAGTACTGATTCCCAGGACGAAAAAGTGGCAAACATTGAGGTGCATTTTGAAGCACCTGCATCACCACTGTCAAGTGCAAGCCAGAGTCCACAAGCCTTTGAATTCCCCACAACTATAGAATATCCAAATACAAAGTTGCCAGGCAACCAAGGAACCAATGATAAACTTTTGACAAGTTGTATCACAACCAACTTTTTGATACCATCGCCAACAACATCAGTGGCATCTTCGACAACAACAAATAATTCGAATACTTCTCCGTGGTCCCCATCTGCAACTCAGCCAATAGTCGTTCCATCAGCGGCACACTCGGAAATTCCCCAAAATCATCTTGGTGTGCTTAAAGTTATTGAAACCTGGATTAAGGTGTGTAGCAATGATTTAGATTGCAGTAGCTTAATTGTTCATGAAATGAGGGATTTTCTCAGGAAAATATCAGTGCTTGGATTGGAATACAAGTCATGGTGCCAAAAAGTTGGAATATGTTTACATTTAGAGGTAAGTTAAAACTTAAAACAGCTGAGAAATTTCTTCTAAAATGTTAAAAATTCAGGATATGCAAATGGTACATGTATATATAAAACAACTGCAAATCGAAAGCTGTAAGAAAATTGACGAGCATTAATCGTGCAAAATAATTAGGTCATTGACTAAGTATATCAGTGCACACTTATAGACTCTATCTATTTCAGGTTTCAGACAGATAAAATATTTTGTTCTTTTTCACTCTGCCAATGATTGACTAATTTAACCATTGACTTATTTTTCTAGATTGGCTAAAAAATGTGTAATTGACTATTTTTTGCCAGATATTTACAGAGTTATGGCCCTTTTTAAGTAATTTCTAACAGATTAATTTATGAGAAGGTTAATTGCCGTAAAAGCTCAGACAAGTCTGATAACCAAAATTTGTTTTGCCAGTTATATATGGAGTTATGGCCCCTTGTAAATTTGCGGAAACAATTTCCACTCAATAACTTGAGTAATTTTCAATTGATCAATTTGAAATTTTATGAGAAGGTTTATTGCAATAAAGGCTCAGCAATGTTTGAAAACTAAAATTTCTCGCCAGTTATATATGGAGTAATAAACTGCTCAGGGACCCATGACAGGGGTATTTTGTACAGCCTTTGCAGTAGTTTTGTTTAGTAGTGGATTAGTGAGCCTGATAACAATGTTCCTAGGATGAGACCACCAGCCTTCTGTAAGTAAACATACGGAGGTTCCATTGGGGCTCAAACCTTTGCTGATCAGAAGTGAGAGACTTCATGGTTCAAACTGCAATACTCCAACCTCTCAGCCATGGGGGCCCCTCGGAGAAAAGGGTCTAGTAAGATAACGTCACATTTCATTGCAAATTGTACTGAGGACACTAGTTAAGTGAATTTACCGTAATATTTATGTCACAACATGTAAATTAGGTTCACATGACCTAAAAATTCAGAGTCAAACTGAAGTCAAACTTGTCAGGTCTATAAAAGGCAAAGCAATGGAGCTTTCAAAAGCGGCCATTACAGACAGATCTTTATAAAGAGATTTATTCATTATAACAAAAAAGTTAACACGGGTTATGTTTTAATGGCCTTTATAGGCAGGTGCTCTTTATACAGAGATGGCCTTTAAGTTTGACTGTATATTAAAAAAAAAAAACAACTAAATAGTTCTGTTTCAATATGTTGTTATCCAGAATCAGCTTTCATCATCAAGCTAGAGTCGAGTCAAGCCAGTCCAGTTCTATTGATTCTCCGGTTTTAATTAAAGACTTTCTTCTTCTTTGTGAATAAAACCAACAGAATGACAATATCACTTCAATTAACTTTATTTTGCGTTTTATCTCGAGGGGTTTCCGATAATCACAGAATTAATTTGTGATGCAAAATCACATTTCTGGCATCAAATAGAATTCCTCTAAACAAGTTTAGATGAAGATAATCATCTGGGATATTACTTTTCACCTGTAGAAGTCATGAAACCAACATCACTGAATTAATCAATTTCATTTTGTTGTTTTTTTTGTTTGTCTGATTCAATTTATTTATTTATTTTTTTTATGTTTTAAAAAAGTTTGAATTTTGATAATAATACGTTTTTAACCCTTTCAAGACTACAGACCATAAAAGACTGGTCTAAGATGATAAAAAAGAACATTCAGTTTAGTTACTTATAGGTTTAAAGAACAAAATCCTTTCCAGATGCAGTAGTTACTTTTACAAGTATATGACATGCCTTACATGACATGGTAGCCCGATGCCAAAAGTCTCATCCGAAAGATGTGGAATTTTCACTTCGTATGTCGAGCAGTTCATGCACTATTGGCAACATAACAGTAACAGTCATTTTTTTAAAGTCTTTGGAATGACCTAGTATTGTGAATTGAACCCAGGCCCTTCAGCTTGTGAGTCCAACACTCTACCACTAGATCATTGCAAGCAGTTTCAAAAAATGGTTAATGTTTTATAAATTTCCATTAAATTCTGTGAAAGAGAATCTTTATTAATAATCTAAAACATGGTAGTGACTGTACCATTTCCAAGTGCTCAAGCCATTCAGCATACAACGTCAAAGTCATAGGTGGTCCTTTGAATGAGGCTTTTTTGTTCTTCATGTTTTTTTAAGCTTGATGACTTTATGTTTAGAACAGTTTATAGAACAGTCATATGGTGATGACCAGTTTTTAGTTCACTAGGACAAAAGACCAGAGAGCTAATGCAATACCCCAGCATTGTCCTCGTAATTGTTTTGGTCGACACCGTAGACAAAACTTTACCCTGGCCTTTATTTTTTTAACCACAATTGACAGGGCTATTATATTTCACATATAGATTCCTTATGACCAGACCTTGACTTTTGACCTAGTGATCTTGGACTTTGACCTACTTTTCAAAAACTTTAACCTTGGCACCATCATTGAAATCATGAGGGATAGGGCGCTAATATTTCACATATAGATTTCTTATGACCAGAGTTTTCATTTGCTGCCTTGACTTTGGCTAAGTGACATTGACCTTTGACTTTGACCTGCTTTTCAAAAACTTTAATCTAGGCTACATCTTTTAAATCATGAGGGATTGGGCTTTAGTATTCACATATAGATTTTGATGACCAGAGCTTTCATTTGGTAAGTTGACGTTTGACCTAGTGACCTTGACTTTAAAACCAAATAGCTGTGGGTCAAAAACCTATATTGAAAATTTACACCATTTCAAGTGAGCTTTGTTGTCTTTTTGTTAGTTAACATCCATAGATTACTTAGGTATTGATGGTTTTATTTTGGTGTTTATGAATTACTTCACAGATCCATTCATTATCTCTGCAATAAACATCTTATGGCGTTGCTGGAATTTCATTCTTGAGAAGAATAATGTATTTCTCCAGGAATGATAAATAGATTGCATTGAAATTTCTACTAATTAAATACCAAAACCTCAACTTTCTATGACTCAAGTTTTGTTAAAATTGGATAAGCAACAAATTCTAGAAGAGTTATAGAAAAAAAATGCAAATTTACTAAGGTCATATAGTTAGCTTCATTTTTGAGGACTTACTTTTGTCCAGAGAGCGGGATACCAATAACCTAAGTGTACACGAAATATACAACATTTTAACCCCAATAACAATAATCTGGAAAGGAGCAAATTTAATCCTGCTGAAACCTGATATGATTTTGTGAGAAAGTTTGCAAGTTTACTTGTGAGAAAGTTTGCAAGTTTACTTGTGAGAAAGTTGGCAAGGCCAGTGGTCTCTTCCCTAGTACATTGTAACCAAATTCCATCTTCCACCACTAAAAACTGGCCACCACCATATACCGTATTTTATGGCCAGTCGATGTGGGGGATAGGTCGAATGGCCGATATTTGGCAAAAATCCAGGTTTAAGTATTAGATAGGTCAAAGTGGAGGACAGGTCGATGTCGGCAGAGATGGAAACATGAATGGGAGAACACAAAAATGCATCATTTATGTTTAATAACTGGTGCCAACACGATGGTAGCCTACTAAAATAACCAGAGTGATCAGCCTATTTTATGGTATAATATTAAATAGGAGTGATTAAAAAGCATAGAAGTTGCATTTTATCATATTTAACATCACTTATATAACTCATGAGTACTGATTATGTATACAAGCATCGCCATTATGTTACCTGTCAAATCATCATTAAATTCTTTATGCTGTTTACACCTTGTCTTATCCTTACATTGACCTAAATTATTATGCTGCTGCAATCGTCAAACAATTAAATACTCAAGGTTTAGTGTCAATTAATTTATGTAACACTTTTTCCAAAACTTTCCCAACTTCAAAGACTGCCGCGCGATCCTTATCAGTTGAAGGTCACGTTCCAGTGAACACAGCTTGTAGTGCCCTGAAAGTCTGAATGAAGACTTCAACTTCACAGTGGGGTGCCGAGATAAGGGAATCATTCAAAAGTATAAACTGTCCGGTATAAATATAATGTAAACAATGTATTTTTATTACGCAGTTTCTGACACAGTCTTGAATCCCAATGATATTGTAACTTGAAAGATAATTATTTTGTCACTTGATTATGAACACAGTGCATTACGCACACACGAGGTCACATTTAATAGTCCTATTAAGTGTAAATACAAATGAGTGTGTTTGGAGTAGGCCCCTAGATTATCCTGTGGGAAAATTTTGAATTACGATGTTAAAATGAGGAATTGCAGATACAAGTTAAATATTTCACTATTTTTTTTAAGATAAGTCGATGCGGTGAATAGGTCGAGGTCACAACTTTGGAGAAAAAAAATATATCGACCTATAGGCCGTAAAATACGGTAACTGAAAATTTGTCGAGTGTGGCGTAAAACAAAATTCATAAAAAAATCCAGCAGATTTAAGGCATTAAAACTGTTATTTTCAGTCATGTGCATACAGAATTCTATTTCATAACAGGTGATATAACTCATTTCATAACTTACGTCCAAACTTTTCCAAAAATAAAGTTCTGTTGTGGACGAAAGGAAATTGGAAACTACAAATAAACAAAAATCAAAGAAAATAAAAAGAAATAAAAACCTAAATTACTTTTACACCTGTCAGAGAGGAATTTTCATCACTCTCACATTACGGATATTTTAAAAAAATATATTAGGAAGAGAACTCGAAAAATGATGTCAACAGTTCAAGATTTTTTTTTCTGACCTCTAGATTCAGGGGTCTGTGCCTTTCCAACTGTTAAAAATCTGACATCATTAGAAATATATCTGAAAATGATTTCTTAGATATTCTGGTGTTTACCAGTAATTTATTCAAATTTACAAATTGAAGAAAATTCAACTTCATTTGTATTTATTTTCTTCTTTATCTTTTAAATTAAATTACTGAATGTACATGTACTCCTTGTCCCACCAAGATTAAAAACAGGGACTATTCTGGCCTGAAATTTGGAATTGTTTTTACATTTTGTTTAAGAGAATGGGGCCTTATACCAGACCTACACTGACCCCCCCCCCCCCAAATAAAAAAAAACAACAACAAAAAAACAAAACAAAACAAAAAAACAAAAAGAAACAAAGTTGTCATGCACTATTATTTAGCAGGATGTAGGACGCTTAAAATCATAATTCTGTTCTATTACAGACAATTACAGATAAAATGCGTAATGGTAGATTTAGCAATTGTATTACTGTATAAAGATGATATTATCCAGTAGTAATTACAACCATTCTCTGAACCACACATTGATAATTTCTCAATATTCATGAATCAGTATGCTTAACCCTCATACATGTGCAAATCACAAGCCATTGATGGTCTCTTTTAAAGTTACATGTAACATTTCCATCCCATCACAAAATCAGTGCTCTGTGTCTAGATGATGTTATAGTCTCAAAAGATACAAGTCAGTGTTGATCTCACAAAATACATGTACATGTCAAGTCAGTGTTGGATCATGAGATACATGTATCATGTCAAGTCAGTGTTGATCTCACAAGATACATGTATCATGTCAAGTCAGTTTTGATCTCACAAAATACATGTACATGTCAGGTCAGTGTTGGATCATGAGATACATGTACATGTCCAGTCTGTGTTGTATCATGAGATATATGTACATGTCCAGTCTGTGTTGTATCATGAGATATATGTACATGTCCAGTCTGTGTTGTATCATGAGATATATGTACATGTCCAGTCTGTGTTGTATCATGAGATACATGTCCATGTCCAGTCTGTGTTGTATCATGAGATACATGTCCATGTCCAGTCTGTGTTGTATCATGAGATACATGTCCATGTCCAGTCTGTGTTGTATCATGAGATACATGTACATGTCCAGTCTGTGTTGTATCATGAGATATATGTACATGTCCAGTCTGTGTTGTATCATGAGATATATGTACATGTCCAGTCTGTGTTGTATCATGAGATATATGTACATGTCCAGTCTGTGTTGTATCATGAGATACATGTACATGTCCAGTCTGTGTTGTATCATGAGATACATGTACATGTCCAGTCTGTGTTGTATCATGAGATACATGTACATGTCCAGTCTGTGTTGTATCATGAGATACATGTACATGTCCAGTCTGTGTTGGATCATGAGATACATTTATCATGTCCAGTCTGTGTTGGATCATGAGATACATTTATCATGTCCAGCCAATGTTGGTCTCACGTCCAAAGTGTTTGTTTAACAAGATACCATCATTTCTCATGTTTTTTTTGCTTATTCTGCTTTTGGCTTGACTTAATGAGCGACATGACTACAAAAGGCCCTTGCTACTCGTCACCGTTAGAAAGAGAGACCGGTGTTTAGTGTGTGTGGTCAGTCCTTCTTTGAGTGGTCCATATTTCCAATGGCTTTTTAAGTGACACTACATTTGTACATGTAAAATCTGACAAAGGTAATCAAACTGCACATCCTAGATCATTTACTCTCCATCTAGGCATAGAGCTGTGTGGACAGGAGATGAAATCTCTAAAAATCTGACATGACTGGGGATCAAACCAGAGACCTTCATGTTGAAGATACGGTGGTCCTCTACCTACTAAGCTACTCTGTTCACATGTTACCTTATAATTAACTCTATCCCTGAACATTATCCCTGAATCATTATCAACTACACGTATGATATTCAAATGATTAAGCAACAGGTCATAATCCCACCCCTTTTCCAGGGATGATTTTTTGTTTGTTACATACAGTATAACCTGCTATAGCGGCCACCTCTATATAAAGATTACCTGATTATACAGGCCAGTGTTTTCAAGTCCCTTGACCACATACTTCAACTTAAAATGAACTTGCGTATAAGGGTCACCTGCACATAAAGGTCAATATTTTCTGGTCCTTTGCATGGCCCCTATATACAGGTTTCACATTACTTTTGTTTTTAATGCATTATTTCTAGAAAAAGTTGCTTTAATTTACTAAGAGTGAAATTGAATAACCTGCTACCCCTTCTTTCGTATCCTTGAAACTGATTTGTTTGTGTTGTTGATTTCAGGAGAAGAACGTGATCAAACAGAGATGTGAAAATTCTGATGATCAAGACAATGTCAATGCACAATACAAAAAGGTAAGCACAAATTACAACGTAGTACTCCTGTAAGGCTCGTAATGATTTATCTAGGTGACAATTACAAATATTATATTTCTTCATAATTTTTTGTGATTCCATTGGTCGATAATTACAATTATTAATTTCAACTGACTAGATTAGTCTTATGGTTGTATCGTTTAACCAAAAATATACATCACATGTGCAAAACAAAAAATGCTTGTACCACTTTTTTTTAAAATGTGATAGAAAGGGTACCCTCTTTTGAAACTACCTAAACTGACTGAAATGTGTGTGATCAAATTGACATTAATTTTAAGATGATGTCCAGATATTTTTTGTCATTAATTATATCAACAATATCTCGTTCAATACAGTGAATTGGTATAAAATGATTAATTAAACAATCCCAATCATCTGTACTTGAGATTGCCTCACTTTAAAAAATGATTGTCAATCTCGGTTTTGCATCAGTTGATAATTTGGAGACACGGAATTAAAGACAAGGAATTGGATTAGCTTTTGTTATAGATTCTGAAAGGCGCTTTAGCTGTATTTGCTACAAAGAATTATTTCATTTTTACTGCTGTGATTGATGTACAATGACTAATAAGAGATATACACAGGCACACAAATTCTTATTTTACGAGATATTTTGTGAGAATAAGGCCAGGTCCAGTGCTGTAATGCATATACAAACAGTAAGGTCAAATAAATCATTTCTGAACAAATAATTGCCGATCTGGGTTTCTCAAGCAATTTTCACAAAATATAATGTATATAGGAATTTAAAAAAAATTATGCCTGTGTATATCTCTTTTTTTGTTTTTGTACATCATTTGAAGTAGTAAAAACTGAAAATAAAAGTTTTGGGAATAAAAGACAGTTAATTTCCTTTGATATACAAGCACCATTGATCTTGATCAAAGATTTAAAAAGACAAAAAAAGACAAAAAAAAAGTTTTCCAGACATTTGGGACACCAGCGCCCTCTGCCTGTAGTGATTCAAGTGGGCAGAAGATAGCTAGTATATTAAATCAGGAAAGTGTTAAACTAATTGACTGATATGTCTAACGTTAACTGCTTCTTCATCATCATTAATATCATTAAGGTGTTGAAAGTGTAAACGGACAGTATTGTTTTTCAAAAAATCAACCCATAAAATTTGATTATTTGTGTCAGTGTGACAAATTTGTGCTGCTTTTGAATGATGATTAGACCATTATATCAGGATACGATAGAGGTGAGAATATTCTTAGACTTCAAATTAAGTCATCACCCCCAGAGTCACATTTAGACTCAACCAGATCGATAGATAGTATGGTCTGTTTTTGCAATTCAGGAGTGAACATGTTCACATCACATGTAAAATTGTTATAAAAATTTTATTCTAAATCATTCACCCCTGAATTCTGACAATGGACTTAACTATTCTTTGAATGGGCAGGTCCAAATGTGACTTCAGGGGATGGTGAGTGAATTCCTCTGTTTGATGCTGTTTATACCAGGTGCTCTTTATAGATTTTGGTGCATAGTACAGGCAACAAATATTCATCATTATGTTATTTGAAATGTATTTTGTTTATACACTGTATGAATGGTTTGGCATGGAATAAATAAGGTCTGATTATCATCAGAAAGTTATAATCCAATGACAAAAGTCCCAGTACTTTGTAATACAAGTGATCAGGAAGTGATTACCCATATGACAAAAGTCCCAGTAATTTAGAAATGATTACCCACATGACAAATGTGCCACTACTCTGTTATGTAAGTGATCAGAAAGTGATTACCCATAGTGACAAAAGTGATTACCCACATGACAAAAGTCCAGTGATGTAAGTGATCAATACATGATTACCCAGTGATGTAAGTGATCAATAAGTGATTACCCACAGTAACAAAAGTCTTGCTTCTTTGTGATGTAAGTAATCTGAAAGTGATTACCCACAGTGACAAAAGTCCTGCTATCCATTGATGTAATTGGTCAGTCTGAAAGAGAATATCCACATTGACAATGTTCCACTACTCTTCTTATGTAAGTGATGAGAAAGTGATTACCCACACTAAAAAAATCCCACTGCTCTGTGATGAAAGTGATCAGTTATCTGTAACATCATGAAACATTGCTCCACATTGAATTTCTATTTTTGGTTTAAGGAGAAATCTTTTATCCTCATTAAATAAAGTTCAATGAAAGTAGGACTATGGTTGCAGACACTCAATTCAAAACACGCTAAAATCAATACGCTTTAAAAACAGATTTTAAAAATAGTTTCGGAAGGTGTTTAAACATTTTCAATATGTTGATTTTTCGTTTGTTTGATTGTTGTTTTATATCCCGTCAAGAATTTTTCTTTTATATTGAGATGTCACCAGATTTAGGTGAAGAGTTACAAATGTTTTGACCTGTGCTATGGACCGATGCCAATGCGGTGAGAGTTCTTTTATGTGCCACGCCTTCTGCGACATGTGACCTCGCTTTTCCGTTGGGGAAGGAACAGTCACTACTGTTCTCAAAGTCTTTGGAATGACCTGGTCAAACCAAGGACCTTTTGCTTGCTAGACTGCCGCAAGTGGTGAATATGATGGTACATATATGTAACAACAAAAAGGATTAAAGTCTATCAGGAATCGTTACCATTGGTTACCACAAATACATTTTGTTATATTGCTTATTAAATTTTGTGGTGTAAAATTCAAATTACATAAGTGGAACTTCCCCATTAAGACCACCTTTCTGACGGACCCAGAGTGGTCTGATGATTAGAGAGTGGTCTGATTAGAGAGGTGGTCTCTTAAGTGAAAGTCTGTACTTATCAAGAGACTTGCAGTTGATGGTCTGAAAATTGAGGTGGTCTCCTGAGCAAGGTGGTCTTTAGGTGAGGTTCCTTTGTATATTGAATTATCCAATTTGATCTAGATGGGAAGAAAAATATACAATGGAACCTCAAATAAAGACCATTTTGCTTAAAGGGGAAGAAATTTGACCGTACGGCAGTAGGTCACATGGCATTAAGTGGGTGGGTTATCTATAAATGATTTACGATTTCACACCTCTGGTAAACTCAGACTTATGTGTCACATATTTGGGTGATAAAATACATTGTAGTTGGTGTAAAATAATTTTAATCGAAATTCTACATGATATTCAGAAATATGAAATCATTAAAACCTTCAATTAATATGATATCTTAATAAAACAAATGTAATTTTTGATAACAAATAGATCGTGGTAGTTTTTTTTTTCTCAAGAACATTCCCAGCAATAATGGTGACTTGTGACATTTACATTGCAGTTTTCTATAAATTTTGTCTATCTGAAACAATTTTGTGGCAAAAATCTAAAACCAAACTTCACAAATGTTTTATCATTTAGGTACCATGGACGTCACTCGTTTTACAAGTGTACATCCAACACACGTGTTTACTGCAGCTTTGGAAACTACATGTACTAAAGCCAGCTAAAGGCTTACTAAGACAAATTATGTGATACATATCTCTTATTGTTAGATCAGGGATATATAAAGCCTTTATTATCACTCGTTAGATGAGAAGTAGATCTGGGCATTTTTGTTTCTATAATTCAAGCACTTGCCAAATAATTACTGGTGTAGAATACCATTTTCATAGTACATGTACTTTTTTGTTTTTGTTTATTTGATCCGAAATTAACACATAACTCATTTTAGTAATATTTCTGGAGTCATATTTCTGGAGTTGATAGCTTTACCGGAGATGTCCCAGTTTTACAAGCGTACGTTCAACATGCGTGTTCACCACGAGTTTTAACAAAACTAAGACCTACGTGTCAAAGATGTTGATGATAAAATAATACCAATAAAATTTAATGTCCTCCAAAGGGAAGTATTAGTATGAGAAAAAACAGAAAAAACACTCAAATTTCACAAATTTTCAACCACTTTGCCTTTATCAAGTGAAAGACGACAATATGTACATCAGTTACATAGTATTAGGTCTGCACAATACAAAGCTCCAGTATTTGTATTGCTCTAGCTTTGTATTGTTAATTGCTTTAAATTGTTCGAAAATTTGTGAAATTTGAGTGTTTTTCTGTTTTTTTAGATAAAATGATAGACTGCGTAAAATGATTACTGATGATCCGAAATAATATATTACATGCAATTCAGAAATATGAATTTATAAAAACCATTATCAAGATAATAAGATTTAATTTTGTCAATTTGACATGTTATTACTTTGAGAATAGTGATCGCTGGTTTGAGCGAATTCCGTAAGTTGAAAATGTGAAACGCTAAACTGACTCTGAAACGTTTAAACTTTGGCAAGATATAAACTTTTTAAGATGATTGTTTTTTCAAACACAATTAATGCTGAAATTAATCATCAAAGGTTGTCAACATGTACCAAATCCTGAATATTTTACCTGATTTTAATGTCTGAACATTTCTCTAACCCCACTTCTAAAGAATGCATTGAGTCGATCCAGTGAATATTCTAGGCTAGAATGCTAATAATTTTAGTTTTGATTAATTTACAGTTACATGCTGATTTTTTGTTTGTTTACTCTGAGACCTGGGAACAAATTTATCAAGTTACCTTTTTTTCATACTAATTTAAAATACATTACAATATTCCCATATACATATTTTGGGAAATTCACATTACAGACCAGTGATATATAAATCGTTGTACAGAAAAACATCTTCCCTCATTCAGAATGTGTTATATAATTATGTCTCTAACCATACCTAATCAAATAGATGAATTTGATCTACAATTTTAATTGTTTCTATACTAAGTCTGCTGTATCTTCTCACTTGACTGATCACACAGGTGACCCACAGAGAATAGTACTCAAGCTAATTGAATCAATACAGTGATTGACAGGCAACTAACTGTCAAACTGAGTTACCTGGACTGAAAGTGGGTGGTCCTTGAAAATTCCCCTTTAAGGAACGACTTCACATTTCAGAACATACATTTCCAGTTTCTTGATGTATATCTGATAATTACAGAACTCCTCTTCAGACACCACCTGACTCATCAGACCACTTTGAGGAAGTTAGGTGCTCTTAATAGCAAAATCCTACTGCATTTTCTTTATCTCATGTAATTTTCCTTATTTTTCTGTTTCAAATTTCTAATCACATTACTATCATGTGTTCTAATCAATTTCAACATTTTGAGAAGATATTTCATCTTCTGAGCTGGGGTGAATGTCATGTGATTGATTTCTGTGATATTTTCATATAATATTATATATGTGTCTATACAATCATATGATTACTAGAACTGTCATGGGCATATTTGAAATTGTTTGGATTACAAAAATGGCAGTGATTCATTAACCAAACAGAAACAAATACAATTTTCATTTATAGCTTGACTGCAGATGTCAGCTTTTTAAACACGTATTGATTGACATGGTGGTAATTGCAGTACCGCAACAGATCTGCTGGTGCCAGAAAACACTGTCAATAGCGGTGGATAACTGATGGTGGTGGATTAGTTTAATTTATCAATCCCTGAAAAACAATTGACTCTTCTGTAAATCAATGACTTAGACCATTCCAAATATAGTTTTAGGGGTGAATGAGTTAGTTTGTTTGTTTAAGGTAATCGACCCAAGTGTCCAGGGCACTAAAAAAAGGAGTTATGGGCATTTATTAGACCAATTAAGAGTCAAATTGACTTAAAACAGCTACAGTAAAACTTGCTTTAGTGACCACTTGTGTATAAAGACCACCTGGTCACAGTGACATTTTTTGCTGTCCCCAATAGTACCATTTGTGTATAAATCAACCTCTATATAATGACCAACTCCCTAAAAAAATGGTTTTATTGTGTCCCTATGGAGGATGTTATATATACAAGTTTTACTGCAATTTAACTTACATTTTTCTGGTCCACATTTATAGGGACATGGTAGTTATTTGGTAGAATATTATAATTTTGCTTTGCATCTCATCAAGAATTTTTCTCTGATATGGATGATGTTACCAGCTTCAGGTAAAGTGCCACAAATTTTTACCTGTACTATGGTCCAACACAAATGCAGTGAGCGTTCTTTTTATGTAACATGGGACTTCAGATTTGACGTCTCTGACCTATGACCTGTGACTTTACAGGAATTTTCCAAACCCTTGAAGGAATGAGGCCTGAACCTTTTGATTTTAGAATTTAAGCAACATCTTATCTTCAAATCCATTGTCATTTGACTTCAAATGGGAAATTTTGATTGCAAATTGGGAAAACAAGTATCGTTGTTTCGTTTTTTTGGGGGGGATTTTGGCATTTGGAATGGGGCCTTATTTTGGCACACGGCAGTTGGGTGGAAACTTCCTACTTTAACTTCAAATTGCTAAGGAACAGACACTTCTAATTTTGGATAATTAATCATAATACAAGTGCTCAAAATACAGAAAATTCAGAATTGGGTAACACATATTTGATAACATTGGGCTGATCTTCTCATTCAATTTTTCTTTATTGACTGCTTAGTTTGATGTCCAATAACAATAATGTGATATACATAGGCATAAACAGTCCTTATTGTATGTGTACATTGTACTTATTTTAGCGGTATTCTAATGTTAGCGCCGTTCGCACTCAAGTCGTTGCGCTAATTCAAGGGCAGCTCTAAAATTTCTCCATCCTGTCATTCTGCATGGATGCTTACTCCTCTTGGTTTCCAGAGGTCCGTGTTTGTCCATTTTTACCGGATTTGTATCTATGTCCTGGACATCCTATTGATTTATACTTTGGTATCTGAGATTTTTATATCTGTATAGACGACAAATCCGATGAAATTAATTCTGCGAATTCAAGATTGCGCCAATAGGTCTATACCCCTGAGAGCACTAAAATATAAGTGCTCTAGTTAAAATACACATACAGTAATTCCTATATATTTTGTGAAAATCGCTTGAGATTTAACACACTTTGGCAATTTGCATATGACAATGGGCTTGACATTATTTTCACAACAGTTGGAGGCATATGCTAAAAAGTCATAAAAACTCATCCTAGATTTCATGATTTGGCTAGAAACTTGAAAAGGGAGATATTTAATTACCATGATGGTGTGAGAAAATTGCTAATTACGATGATCTATCACAGGTAATAATCTTATTTGTATGAAAATCTAAAAATAGTTTAAAGATTTCAATAAAAGTATAAAATAAAACCAAAAAATTAGGAAAAACAAATAGAACTCTATCAAAATGAATGTCAATCTTAGTGATGCAATAAAAGAGTTATTGCTAAATTGAAAAAGAAAAAAAGAAAAGTCCTGTGGGAAATTAAAATGGAAAATTTATTTTATGTGATACAGATGAAATCGTTATTATTAGCACAAAGCTTGTAAGTTTTGTAATTTCCGTAGGTTTTCTATTTTGGTTTTTAATGTAATTTGATTATAAAATTATGTATTCCAAAATTTCAATTACATGTACAGTTTCTATTTGCAGAGTATAAGAAACTTACCAGTAATTCTTATTCTTTGAAGTTTGTTTTATTTTTTGAGTACACTAACATTAAAAGCTAAAATTCTGACGTAATAATTCTATATCTTTGTGAGTTTGTTTTAAATTAGCTGCCGTTGTGCATTTCAATCTTTTAAAAATTGTCAATTTACTTGCAGAATTCCAGTGAATTTGTTGATAGGTCAGTGTTTGGGATTAAAGGGGCAATACTGTTTCAGCCTTCCTGTTTGCTGCAGTAAATATATTGATCTATATAGGGAATTTTTTTCATCATTACCATTCAAAGATATAAGGTATTGTAATTACAAATACACTGAAACTTGTATATAACAACCTCCTTAGGGACACAAGCAAACCAGTCTTTATAGGGAGGTGGTCTTTATATGGAGGTTGATTTGTACACAAATGGTAGCCTACTATTGGGGACAGAATAAAAAGGTCTTTGTGTCCAGGTGATCTTTATGCACAGGTGATCGCTAGAGCAGGTTTTACTGGGGACAACTTTTCATAATAGCTGTGGTCCTATAACTTTGGAATGGCAAAATAATGCAGATTCCTGCAAAAACAAATGTCACCAGGTGAGGTTTCACAAATTTTGACCTGTGCTATGGACTGACACCCATGCAGTGAAGCTTCTTTTCCCTGTGCCTTCCTTACTGTGACATGGGACCTTGATTTTTTATCTTGTATAAAATATATGCTGAACTTATGACAAAGGAACAGGTCACTTCCAGTTTTAAAAAGGGACTTTTGGCTTGCAAGCAGAACACTGCACCACTAGACTTAGGTCACTGGTTTTGTTGATAGGTCAGTGTCTGGGATTAAGGGGCATTACTCTTTTAGTCTTTCTGTTTAACACAGTAAATATATTGATACATAGGGAAAGTTTTTTTTCATCATAACCATTTAAATAAATCAGTCTAATAAAAATGTTTGCTTACACTATGTTTTAACTATGTTTAAGGATATTACTGTAAAAAAAAAAGATGAACATAATTATATTATATGAAAACAATATAAATAATGAAAAAGCCTATAATTAGACCGTGATCCTTCATGTAATTTATACAGCTTAATTACATAGCTATCAGGAACTCGTAGTCTGTTTTAGACAGTATGGCAGTTTTACACATCGTAATGGGAATACACTTTTTAAAATACATTGTAATGCACTGAATATGTTTTCAGCCAATAGAAATATTTTATGGTAGATAACATAATACAAAATATTTTATGAACTTTAATGAAAAAGACCTTTAATTGTTTAGAGGTGTGGAACCTGTTTGAGTGAGAAGAAAGAAAGATAACAAGAATGACTTGAACAAAACAGTGATTCAAGAGTTGTCTAACTTTAAACATATGTTATAGAGAGGGTTAACATAGTAATTATACTGGATTGTTTTATTTTACTATTTAGCTCATTCATCCTTAAAGACAGACATTTGGACTGGTCTTTAGTTATACATTTACAGAAGAGTCCATTCTTTTTCAGGGGTTGATGAGTTGTGGTGATTTATTGATAATATTTGTTACTTACTAAGTCAATCATAGAAATCTGTGTGTGTGTGTGTCTGTGTGTCTGTGTCTGTGTGTGCATGTGTGTGTGTGTGTGTCTGTGTTTGTGTCTGTGTGTGTGTTTGTGTGTGTGTGTGTCTGTTTGTTTGTTCTTTGCTTGTTTTGGAGGAATCTTAATATGTTTGGTTAAAACCACTTTGTACTTATAAAAAATGAAGCTGAAATAGACAGGGTAATTCAAGCAGACAAACTCATTTATGTCCCATAGATAAGTTAAACATGTTGCTAAATATTATACTATTTCATATACACATGTGTAAAGCTAGAATTATATATTTCCTCTTCAACCACATAAGCAAATTAACTTTACTATGATAAAGACATTCATATTTAGCTCACTATGACAAAAAGTCTGGGAAGCTACAATGTACAATGTAGTGTTATATCATACCTACTCGTGGCAGCAAGTGGCAGGGTCCATGGACAAAATCTTAACCTGGTCTATATCTTTTGAACTATATTGATTAAGGCTTTGATATTTGACATGTACATTCCTTGTCATTAGTGGTATCCAGTGGTGCCAATGATAATGTTGACCTTGTGACCTTGATCCTTGATTTTGACCAACTTTTCAGAGACTTTTACCTTAATTTAAAATTGTTATCTTAAGAAATGTAAGTGCTAGCGATTTTATAATTTATTTTTGGGTTCCTTGTGATGAGAGGTACCCATTGGTAATTTTAACCTTGTGACCTTGACCCTTACATTTGATCTTTTTGAAAACTCTATTCTTGGCTTATATCTTTTGAAATGTAATTAGTAGAGCATTGATATTTCATATTTACAATCCTTTTTTTAAGTCCTTTCAGACGACCTTTAACTTTGACCTTGTACATGTAGATAATGCTATTTGACCTTGGCTATGATTAAAAAAAATTATTAGAGCTTAAACCTAGAATCTTTACAATCATCCCTTTCATATAGCATAATGCTTTTAATTACATTTGACCTCATGACCTAGATATTGCCATTGACATACTTTTTTAAATACTTTATTCTTCGCTATAACTTTTGAAATTTAGGGAGTAGAGCTTTGATATCTTGTTTGATCAACCGTTTTAGATGATACCATTAATCTTGTGATGTACTGGTAGATTAATGTCATTTGACCTACATATACCCTGTACTTTTTGAAATTAATCATAAATGCATGGCAATTAAAGGAACATTAGCTGTGTTCTTTAGGAAAAAATCCTTCTTTTTTTGATAACTTATATTCATATTCAATAACAAAAAAGTGATATACACAGGCATAAAATATCTTACATTCCTATATATTTTGTGAAAATTGCTTGAGAAACCCAGTTTTGCAATTATTCATTTGCAAATGATTGAATGGAGCATACTTTTTATATATGTATACCACACTGGACCTGAACATATTTTTACAAATATATAATATCCAAGACTTTTTTATGCTTGTGTATAGCTCTTATTTGTTATTGTATATCAATCTACATGGAAGTAGGAAAAAAACAAAATAATTGTTTTTGAAAACACAGCTAATGTCCGTTTAACTCATCAACCCCTGAGAAACAATAAACTCTTCTATAAATCAATGAATAACCACAAGTCCAAATGTGTATTTAGGGTGAATAAGCTAGTTGAGTATCTGAGATGCATATATCATGCCATATGACCTGTGTCGTGGTGTGTTGTGTTCTGACAGCTCTTGTTATGATATAGAAATATACACTGTCTTCATTTGAACACATATTGTAAGCGTACACATTCTTTAGCTGAACTTTAGGTCAAGATTAAATCATCTGATGTTTTATTTTACCTTTATGACTAAACAAAATTAACTAAAAATTATTATCATTAGAGCAAATTAAAAAATTCTGTAGTGGTAAGTATTTTCCATTGTTTGAAAATCTGATGTTCAAAAGTTTGTGTGTTTTAGGTAGAAAAATCTTTGTAATAGATATAAGAAAAAAAATATCAAAACAATCAAAATCTAAGATAAGTAATATCATTATTCTATTGACTTGGAAGGGGGAGATAATTTCATTCTTCAGACTTTCAGTATGTTGAAAAGATATATATATATATAATTTGAATAGATTATTTTTTTTTTGGTGTGTGTGTATGTTTACTTTATGCTAAAGATACTGAAGATATTTAAAATTTTAAAAAATTGTAATTTTATGAGATGAAATTTATAAGTACAAAATTCCAGTTAAAATTCCTGTTCTATAGAATATCTAACTTAGAAATTTCTGCTCTGTTAAATACTTAAGTTGGAGATTCCTGCTCTTCAAACATTCAAGATAGAATTCCGATTCTTTAAAATATCAAAGTAAAACATTCCTTGTGATCACCAGGAATTTGAACAATTATTTCAGCTAAAGAATAAAAGAAATTTGTTAAAAATTACGTGTCCTGTTCTTCATCAGCAGGAATATGTAAAATCCTGTTAGATTCCTGCTCTATTCCTACTGTAGTACGGTTGGATTCCTGCTCTATTCCTACTGTAGTACGGTTGGATTCCTGCTCTATTCCTACCGTAGTACGGTTGGATTCCTGCTCTATTCCTACCGTAGTACGGTTGGATTCCTGCTGAACATTTCATACAGGTAGTAATATCTCCTGTTAGTCTTATATCTAACTCATCGGCCCCTGAAGTCAACGTCTTCTTGAAAGACAAAATTTCTTACCATTCTGTTGCATTCATATACTTAGACAACTGATTCTGTCTTTAACGACAATCTTTTTTATCAATCCTTCACATACTAAGACAACTGTTTGTCTTGAAAGACACTATATTTTGGCCAATATATACGACATACTAAAACAATTCTTTCTGTCTAGAAAGACAGTATTTTATCAATCCATTACATAGCTAGACAATTCCTGGAGGTCCCGTGTCACAGTAGGTGTCGGCACGTTAAAGAACCCTCACTGCTCAATGGCCGTAAGTGCCGAGCATAGGCCAAAATTTGAAGCCCTTCACCGGCATTTGGTGACGTCTCCATATGAGTGAAAGATTCTTGAGTGGGACGTTAGACAACAATAAACAAAAAAAGTTAGACAATTCTTTCTATTTTTAAAGACAGTATTTTTATCGATAAGAATCCATTTCATAGTAAGGCAAATAATTCTGTCTTTAAAGATCATTTTTATCGATCCATCTCATACTAAGACATCTGGTTCTGTCTTGAAAGATAGTATTTTTATTAGTCTTTGAGAATCAACTGATTCTGTCTTTTAAGACACAAACACAGACAACTGTTTCTTTCTTGACAGTAATTATTTCTATTTCTTAAGCTGATTGGGTAGTCCCTCAAAACAAAGCATATTCTTTACAGTAAAATTTGAATATAACAAAATAACAAACTCATTTTGTACAAATTTATGCACATAGCAAATCATTGAATATCCTGTGACTGCACCTTTATAGATTCTTAGTCGAAATACAATTTTATAACAAATATTTGCTTATAACAAACCAATTTATATGTCCCTTAAATTGACGCCCAACCATTGTCTTTTATAGAATCATAACAAAGTGATCAATATCATTTAAACAAAAGTCAATTCTTGAATTTTTGCCTAGCATAAGTGGGCCTGATCTCTGATTAAATAAGTTTGTAAATAAAAAGTAAAACAAGAAGGTCCCTTGCAATTCATTATTAACAAGTCTTAATATATATAGTAACAGCCTTCACATCACAGTTTAAATAAAGGACTCCATACAGACCTAAGAATTATGTACCTGTACCTGAGATAACATAAATTACCTGTACTACCTGTACTTTACAAATGATTGCTGTTATTTGATGGACCAGAGGTAGGAATAATTAGATTCTTGTTTCTGGAGAATTATGTGTATCTGACACCTGTACCTGTCATTTGTACAGGTGTGCTCTATACCTTGTAACCCTTGAATTAATTTTATCTTCATCTGTAACTCAGTCCAGCAAAGACTCAGTGTGATATATATATATATATATATATATATATATATATATATATATATATATATATATATATATATATATATATACATACATATACTTATATCCCCCATAAATACATGTAGGGAGACTCCCTATTTTTTACATAAAACATGACATCATTCTTTAAAAAAAGTCTCCCCCCATGAAAATACATGTAGGGAGACTCCCTATTTTTTATGTAAAATTTTGATATTTTCTTTAAAAAAAATGCATATCTCCCCCATAAAAAATTTAAACTTACCTAAAATTCTTATTAAAATTTAGAGTCTCCCCATGAAATTGAAAAATCTCCCCATGAAAATTGTTTAAGGTTGGCAAGTCTTATATACATATTGTTTTAAGCAGGTGATCGTTCAAACAGATAGTCTATATCAAATAGTTCCACTGTACTTTATGAGTATAAGGAATTCTGGGATATTTGCAATGTCTCTCAGACTTTGATCATTTTGTTAAATCTGGTCATCTGTACTTTACAGTAATCAACATTTAAAGCACCGACTACCTTCCAGTCATGATAAACAGCATAAACAAGCACAGAGACTTAATTGCTATTGATGGCTATTACCTTATCGTATCTTCAGACACATTTTTTATCGTTAGTAGTTTACCCAGCATATGTCAAAGGTACATGGTGTTGTTAGGTAGGGGGATATATACATGTATAAAAACATAAACACCAATAAAATGCCGTAAATAAATAATGCACTGATTCTGTGCCAGGTCTACATCAGTGCGGACAAGTTCAACTATTGGGGGTCACGTAACTGTTGTACATATTCTCAATACATTAAAGATTTGTATCAAGAGATGTATTTGATATGAATGATAGGTGAGAGGTCACAGTTCAGGGTCATCATTGCATACATTTTTTTTTTAGTTTCATTTTTATTTTCAAAATCCATTATATTTTTTTCTTAAAGATCTTAATATTACCATGTGTATTTACACATTTCCTGCATAAAATTTGTGGAAAGTTAAAATTACATGTACGGCCAGCTTGACTGATAAAATGTACACATATTAAAAGTGCAGTCTTTTAGCTTTCTTTTTCAATAATTTATAATATTATTTTATTTGAGTTTTCTTTCCCAAATCTTATGAAGGTCTTAGTATATAAGTATAAGTATATACACACATAAATCCAATTCCTGTTAGAACCTAAGCTGATTTTGTGAGAAAGTTTGCCAGTTTATTCTTCTGGAAGGCCGGTGGCCTCTTCTCTGCCATGGTAACTGACCGCTACCATATAACTGAATACAATTTTTTTTATCTTTAAATATTTCACAGGTAAAGACATTCCTCACACAGAAGTTTGTTCAAAGAAATAACCATTTCATAAATAATGTATAAGTTAATTTAAAAAGTGATTTAGGAATTCTTTTCTAAATTTCGAGCAGAATTTTTTTCATATCACATATATTATAGAAACGAAATTGAAATATTTCTCCAGTGCACTTTAAGAAAAAATGTACATGTATTTCAACTTTATTCCAATTTGTTTAATCTTGACAAAATGAATAATGATAAATTCCAAAACAAAATGAATTTAATATTTTGGGGGTGTAAAATGAAAATATATTTGCATGCAATTTAAACATTTTTTGCACATATTTTTGTTGTCGATAATTTATAAATCATAACAGATATGCTTAATCTTTCAGCATCTGTGATTATGCTTAAATGAATGAGTTCTCCATTGAGTTAATTGCAATAGTCTAGAGATCAGAAGTATGTCTTGTCAAAATTATCATTATAAGCAGTTTCTGTGATCCCCATTAATCTAGGCAGTTTCTGTCACCCCCTGTCCCCATTATTTAGACTAAACTAAATCACCCCCTGTATGGTCTTATATAATTCAGGAGATTTGCACAAGTTAATATTGCATGGTAAATTATGATATTGTAAAAATGACACCCCTGTATTCTGACGTTGAATTTTACTTTTCTTTGAGATGGGTGAGTTCAAATATGGCCACAGGGTTTGATGGGTTAACACACATTGCTTGAGCATGTATCCATGAAAGTCTGATAATTGATATAGATATATTAATGTTGAACCTGCCTAACCTGTGTTTCAGCTATATACCTCAGGTGAATGTTATTGAGGCAGGACACCAAACACATATGACCACTGTATTCTTTACCGACTTCCCTGTAGTACAAAATGTGAACTTTCTCTGCCATGTAGTATAAAATGTGGGCTTCTTCTGCCATGTAGTATAAAATGTGGGCTTTCTCTGCCATGTAGTATAAAATGTGGACTTTCTCTGCCATGTAGTATAAAATGTGAGCTTCTTTTGCCATGTAGTATAAAATGTGGGCTTTCTCTGCCATGTAGTATACCCGTGGGCTTTTCTTCCATGTAGTACAAAATGTACCTCAGGTGAATGTAAATTGTGGGCTTTCTCTGCCAAGTACACATATGTGAACTGTATCTTCATGTTATAACCGGCTTTTCTTCCTGTAGTACAAAATGTGAACTTTCTCTGCCATGTAGTATAAAATGTGGGCTTTCTCTGCCATGTAGTACAAAATGTGGACTTTCTCTGCCATGTAGTATAAAATGTGAACTTTATCTTCCATGTAGTATAAAATGTGGGCTTTCTCTTCCATGTAGTATAAAATGTGAACTTTATCTTCCATGTAGTATAAAATGTGGGCTTTCTCTGCCATGTAGTATAAAATGTGGGCTTTCTCTGCCATGTAGTACAAAATGTGGGCTTTCTCTGCCATGTAGTATAAAATGTGAGCTCTCTACCATGTGGACTTAAAATCTTCCATCCATGTAGTACAAAATGTGGGCTTTCTCTGCCATGTAGTACAAAATGTGGGCTTTCTCTGCCATGTAGTATAAAATGTGAGCTCTCTACCATGTATATTAAAATGTAGCTTTCTCTTTCATGTAGTACAAAATGTGGGCTTTCTCTGCCATGTAGTACAAAATGTGGGCTTTCTCTGCCATGTAGTATAAAATGTGAGCTCTCTACCATGTATATTAAAATGTAGCTTTCTCTTCCATTTAGTACAAAATGTGGCTTTACCTGCCATGTAGTACAAAATGTGAGCTCGCTACCACGTATATTAAAATGTGGGCTTTCTCTTCCATGTAGTATAAAATGTGGGCTTTCTCTGCCATGTAGTATAAAATGTGAGCTTTCTCTCGTTTACTGAATTAATCAACAGAAGACTCAACATTTTACAATTAAGATGTTAGTTTCAGGCTTGGTTTATGTCTATAAGCATTTAACGTGACAATTTAATCTATAGAGAAATATAGTATGCGCTACATCTGATCATGATAGGTCCTTAATTTATATCTACCTAAAGGCAGATCGTGTAGCCATACAGAGTCACATGCCTTCATCTAAATGTGTTTGATATACAGTGGAACCGACCTCTAAATACCACTCTCATGTAAGAACACATTTTGAAAACTACTTGGTCAAACAATTCTTTAAATAAAACCTCTACTAAGAGACCACCTGTCTTGAGAAACCACATTTTACTGGCAGAAAGGATGGCCTCTCAAGACATGTTCTATTGTACTTACTACTTAGTATTAATGATGGAACAGAGGCCTTATTTTAAGATTCTCTAAAGGCAGCTCATGGTTCAATAATTTTGGGGGTCAGTTCCTCAATTCTTCTTTGTTTTGTTTACTGAAATGGTATTTCAGGCCACACTCAACAATCTCTGGATTAATTTTGTATGGTCATGGCCAACATTTTAATGGTGGATGAGAGAACCAGCTTACAAGCTTTAACTTACCGTATCTCATAGGATTTAACCCATACACCCCTAAAGACACATTTGGACTAGTCTGTGTCATAGATGTTCAGTAGAGTCCATTATTTTCAGGGTTAGATGGATTAAGACTATTTGATTTCAAAGGCCCAAGGAATATTGTTATGATACTAATAAAGATTAGGTCATTGTTTATGATGTAAAATTTCTTTCATGAACTTTTATTAGTGATTTAAAAAAGAAGGAAAAAGTAAAACAAAACAGAAATAGAAAAGAGGAAAGACCTGGGAGGAAATATAGACTCTAGTTGCACTTTTCAAAACAAAAATCTGGAATATTCTTGAAGTACACGAAGGTATATGATCTCTTTATATTTGTTGATATGTAAATATCATTTTTCGAGACTTAGAAAATTACTATACACTTTTCTTGAAAAGAATTTTATTTCTGATGTTCATTTTACAGCATATGTTTATTTCAATTGCTTATGTAACAGTAATCAATTGCTTACATCTGTAGCCAATCAAAGGGCTTTCTTGTGTGTAGACTATAAGTAGTACTTTTATTGAAGTTTCAAAGGAATGAAAAAAAAAATTCCAACAAGTTGCCAAGATCTGTATGAAACTAACAATTACGGAAACATCGCTGTATAATAAAAAAAAAAATGAAAATATCTCAATGAAAAAAAACTATCCCATGAAAAAAATTAGTTCATGATGCCTGGAAAAACTATGGGTTTTATCTAGTTTAGAACTCTGCCAAAAAAGAAATCTTTTTGTTATTTTGTTTTCATATGTAAAATAAAAACAGGAAATGATTATTAAATTCAGGTTGCACAATGTAGGTATGAGCACTTAATAAAAACTGTGCAATTGCACTGCCATGTGTAGTATCCTGTCTATAAATCAAGGCAACATATTCCAAACATTGTGCATGTTTTGTTTTGATTATTTTCTTGGTTTTTTGTTTTTTTTTAAATCTTACCATACTTTCAAAATTTCTTTTTTTTATGTATAATAGAATAACCTATTTTGAGAGATCATCTCATTTGCCATCATCATGGCAGACAGGAGATTCTCAAAACAGTTTATCTGTCAAGATAGATAATCTCCCAAAACAGGTGTTTTCTCAAGACAGATGGTTCTTCCAGATTGGTGTTTTCTTAAGACAGATAGTTGCTCAAGACAGGTGTTTTCTCTAGTCAGATAGTTGCTCCATACAGGTGTTTTCTCTAGTCAGATAGTTGTTCCAGACAGGTGTTTTCTCAAGACAGATAGTTGTTCCAGACAGGTGTTTTCTCTAGTCAGATAGTTGCTCAAGACAGGTGTTTTCTCAAGACAGATACTTGTTCCAGACAGGTATTTTCTCTAGTCAGATAGTTATTCCATACAGGTGTTTTCTCAAGACAGATAGTTGTTCCATACAGGTGTTTTCTCAAGACAGATAGTTGTTCCAGACAGGTGTTTTCTCAAGACAGATAGTTGCTCAAGACAGGTGTTTTCTCAAGACAGATACTTGTTCCAGACAGGTATTTTCTCTAGTCAGATAGTTGTTCCATACAGGTGTTTTCTCAAGACAGATAGTTGTTCCATACAGGCATTTTCTCAAGACAGATAGTTGTTCCATACAGGTGTTTTCTCAAGACAGATAGTTGTTCCATATAGGTGTTTTCTCAAGACAGATAGTTGTTCCATACAGGTGTTTTCTCAAGACAGATAGTTGTTCCAGACAGGTGTTTTCTCAAGACAGATAGTTGTTCCAGACAGGTGTTTTCTCATGACAGATAGTTGCTCAAGACAGGTGTATTCTCTAGTCAGATAGTTGTTCCAGACAGGTGTTTTCTCTAGTCAGATAGTTGTTTCAGACAGAGGTTTCTAAAGACAGATACGGTAGTTGTTCCAGACAGGATTTTCTCAAGTCAGATAGTTTCTCCAGGTAGATAGATTCGCAAGATAGAAAATTGTTCCAGACAGATGGATTCTCAAGACAGATAGTTGCTCCAGACAGGTGTTTTCTCAAGACAGATAGTTGCTCCAGACAGTGGATTTTCAAGACAGGTAGTTGCTTATGGCACGTGGATTTTCAAGACATGATCTGTTGAGACGTGTTTTCTTAAGATTTATATTCTAGTGATATGCTGGCTTTCAAGCCAGGTGGAGTTATAAGACAGTTAGTTGCTTATGACAGGTGGATTTTCAAGACAGATGTTCTCTTTAGATGTCATTTTCTTCTGAAAGGTAGATTCTCAAGACAGGTGTTCCCAGGACAGAAAGTTTTTTATGACAGGTGATCTCTCATGACAGATGTATTCTTTAAAGTATCAGAGGAATTATCATTTCATTTTAACAAAATATTAGTCAGTTAAAACTAATCATTTCCTAACAAAACAATAATCCTTTCAATCCAATTATTTTGTTGTTTAAACCTAATATTTCCTGAAAAGGAACAATTATATATATATATAAATATATATATATATATATATATATATGAATCAGAAAATGTTGTAGCATTAAAATGTTGGTTTTAGAATAAAACAAATTCTTTGACATTTACATGATTAGATTTTGTTGAAATAAAAAAGCCTGTTTGTAAAAAAAACATCTTCCAGTCCCTTTCAACAATCATGAAAATTTCCAATAATCCTGCAGGACAAGTTAAGTATTGAAATCTACCTTTCCAAATGCAAAAATGACATCCAAAAATCAAATGTACACATTAAAAAAATAAAGATGTAATTTTGTGTTAAACAAGTATAATTTTTTTTTGGACTTTATTTTTGTCTTCAATAATTTCAAGTGAGAAGTGACATCTACTTGTCCGACTGCAAAATTGACTTGTTCTAGACAACCGGACAAAGTTGATTGTTAAATGACCCCCTGTTTCAGATATATATATAAAGCTTTACGTGAGCATGTACGTAGTACAGTTGTACAGAAATGTACATGCATGTCTTTACAGTTAGAGTTAGTGATGATATAAAGGATGATTAATATATATGTTTACACAGTTTAACCTCAACATCAGGAAAATGTTACATTTAAATTCTCCATTTATCACAATGTCAAATGGGCCTCTACCTGGCAAACAGGTACTGTCTCTCACCTGTACAGGTAGTAACATCGTCAACTGCATCCTTACCTTCAGTAGTTGTGTACACCATAATGGCAGAGAAAATTGTAATGACCTAACATATTGCAATGTGAATAAATCTCTTAAGTATGGATTAATATTTCAAATTCAAATTTATTATTGACAAAATGAAGATTGTGTTTTGATGCTAATGAAATGAAGTGCTTGATTGGAGTTATATGTGCATCATACATTGGAAAATATTGCGCAAGTTTGTGTAAAGTTGTTTATTTCATTAAAGTGTATAGGGATGCTGTATGCTATTTATACTCCTGTGCTTTATACTGATATCATAATTCAAAGCAATGTGCATTGTTTTCCTGAATAACAGAACTAGTTACGGTACTGAAAATGTCTAACTATGACTCTTTTGACAGCATTGTGGGATATCTATGTTAACTTGAATTATCTAACATTAAGAAAACAATCGTCTCTCTGTAGCTCATATTTCTGGAATATTCTAGTGCAGTAGACATGAGTAGGTACAAATGTATACTTTGACAGATCTGGGTTTTTGTTTTTTTACCATTATTTCCGTATTCTTTTTTTTTTTTCATTTATAAATTGTACTAAGGAAGAGGTTGTTTAGTACATTAAACAGAAAAGAAAAGAAAAACAAAAATATTTGAATTATAACAAAACAAAGATGAGTAAAACGAAAACAAAAACAAACAAAATCAAGACAAAACAGCAGAAGAGGAAACTGACGTGTTTGTGATAATTACTGTAGTTCATTTATACTGCACCCCAGTCATGAGATATGTAATTAATTAACAGATCTGTTTGATATCATCGATGGTTTATCAACGCAGAGAGTATTTACTGAATCGTAACATTACAAACAGGCATCGAGCATAACAAAGTCATTGGCAGAAGGATCAACTATGATGTGAAACACATGATTGTATTCGTGGAAAATGCATCAGGCGTGCAGTGGAACCTAACAAAAACTTAAAGCACGAGCCGTTAATGTCTTCTTATTTAGGGGTAATGAGGATCAGTTTGTTTTTTGGGGATGTTTTCTGATTATATTATGAGCCATTATTAGGAAACTTAAATATAATTTACTACAAAAACGTGTGGATCTTATCGTAAGATATAATCATGAAACGTCACAGAAAGAGTGAGAGGTTCAAAGATGCGGTCCTGTCAACAAAAAGACCAGTACATGCAGGGCAGCTTGTAATGTCCACCAGACACCACATCCATTGTCCAGAGTTCAATCTTAATTTACCAGTCACAATGACGGTAAACTTGAATGCCTTCCACACTCCACTCCAAATGACATGGACTCATAGCAAAAATACTAATGGACTAAATTATCCACACTATCGAACTCTCCTATCCTCATGGTGGAATTTAAATTCACTGAAATTTTATTTTGCAACTCATCATCCTCATTATCAATATAAAATACACAGGAAGTCAAAGATGAAAAGTTTCGATAAAATTATCCAGGATTTTGCTAAAGTGTCGGCTAAATGTAACCCTGTTAAGATACTGGACAGCTACGATCATCGGCTGAAATTAGATATTGTAGTGCATCGTCTAGTCCATGTAAGTATTTTGATTGTAAAGATGTTACGTAATGTTATTAATGTTTTATTCTCTAGTGACTAATCAAATCATTGCGTGATGGTCGAGGCATTTTAAAAAATTAACACACAACGTTTGTATACAATTTATTGGCATTAATCTGACAGTAACTTTTACAGTGATATCAAGTACCGTTCCTCTGTAGGTATAAGGAATATATAATATCATACATGTACATTGTTTTGCAGATTCAGCTTTTCTGTTTTCCGTTACATGTACTGTGTGTAGACTAGATTTGCGGTGCTGACAGTTGGTTAGGTATCATGAGCATGAAGGCTTACTTAAATCCATCAGATAAAAGTCCTTAATGAATTGAAATATTCAAATTGGTTTAAAAAAAAGTTTTATTACAGTAATCTGTAAATCTGTATGAACAATAATTTGTTTTTATTTTTATGTTATCATCCCATAGTCTTTGTTATTTCTCTCTCTCTCTCTCTCTCTCTCTCTCTCTCTCTCTCTCTCTCTCTCTCTCTCTCTCTCTCTCTAATATATATATATATAAATATATTTATATATATTTGCTGCAAAAGATCATTTCAGTCAAATTTTCTGAATAATATTTTTACTTTTCTAAAATTTTCATTTATTTTCCTTATATTTCATATTTCTAAAATCAATCTCTGGTGGCAATTTTAAAGATCTGTAATTAATGTTTTGATGTAATTTAAGATAAACTTTCTCCATATATCACTATTTATGTATTAACAAAAGGTTTACCTTTTTCTTGATAGGACACAATAGGTTAAATTTACATACTTACAAACTCACTCAGAGAGAAAGAGAGAGAGAGAGAGAGAGAGATAGTTAAAAAGAGGGAAAGGATCAGTGAGAGAGACCCAGAGAGATGGAGAGAGAGACAAAGGGATAGAAAGACATACTAAATAACAGACAGACAGAGAGATAGATAGACAAACAGAGAAAATATAATCTTTTTAACCTGCGTTAACAGTCATTGAAGAATTGTGAGAGGATTTTAAGTGAGACAGAGCTCAGACTAGGTCTCAGTTCAAGTAATTTTCCAATATTGTCTATGAAACATAAATCTTGATCAGTTTTTTTAATGTATGTAACATGACATCTGTCAGTATATATTTGCTGATTAGAATTTTAAAACATTTTCTCAAATTTTTGACCAATCATTGAGTTACACATTTTTGTGGTAATTTTCTTTTTTCAAACTATGATTCGTTCTATTTGATTATAAGGAAAAAATGACAAATTTAAATAAAGTATAAAATGCAATTATGCAAGTGCACCTAAACCACGGATTTCAAATGATGAAATTTTTTTTATCATTGTTTTATGTCCTGTCATAGATTTTTCACTTAATTAGCGATATCACCCACTCTATTGTGAAGTGACACGGAATTTGACCCAAATTTTTTTATCATTGTTCTATGTCGCATCAAAGATTTATCCCCCGCTGTAGATGAAGTGATACAGAATTTGACTTGTGCTATGGACTGTTGCTATTGTAGTGAATGGTTCTTTTATCATTTCCTGTCGTGGTATGAGACCTCACTTAAAAGAACAAGGACTTTCACTTCTTATCCTAAAAGTTCCACGAAGGAACTGGTATGATTATTTTGATAAATTTTTCGATATCTCCTGGTAATGGGATTCAAATTCCAGGAGCTTATTTATCAGGAAAATAAAATTTTTGTATCTCAATAGACCCCTCCTCTCCCACTCCTTCAAACCTCCAGCAACTCTTCTTTTTTTTTTATTTCTACACGGGTTAAAAATGAAATGAACATCAGTGTTTCATCATTTCCATTATACAGTGGAACCTGTCTTAAAAGACAACTGTCGTGAAAGACCACCTGCCATGTACAATCACATTTTGAAAACAACGTATAGTTCACATATCCTGTTTAAGATAAAACCTCATTTGGAAGAACACCTGTCTTGTGCGACCATATTATAGTGGCAGATGGGATGGTCTCCCAAGATGGGTTCCATTGTTCAAATTAATCCCTGTCTTGTGAACCTGATGCTAGTTCAAATAGTGATAGAAAAAATTATAGATTTCTTTTTCTCATCAAAAGCTTAATCAATCGTAGAAACTTTTTGCTATCAAAATTGAACAGAGGAGAAATTTGATTTATTATAGTTAAAAATAGAAACTTCTATTTATAACTGATTTTCTGTTATTGAATCATTCACCTTAAAATAATTTTCATTATTTGCACGACATCAATAGTCCAATACAAGTTTAAATATCTTATGAATATTTATAAAGGACTGTAATTATGTATTATATCCTGTAGAGTTACGTATTAATTTCAATTTAAAAAAAAAATGACCTTTTTCTATTCTTAACCTGGCTACAAAAGTCATGGATTCTATAACAATCACAAAGAAAAATCTGTAAATCTAATTTTATTCTTGAATATATTTCTTCTGTAACACAGGACCTAGATTTGAAATACATTAACGAGAAATCTGTACTTCCAATTTTATGAATATTTCTTTTATAACCGACAACAGCACTTGGTGATTATCTGGTAAAATCCCTCAGATGTTTTTTCTGGGTGTGAATTTAAAATTCTTACCACTAATCCGGTTTTGACTTGAAAATTTGACATTCTTGTGGTAAATTCATTCAGTCTGATTACACTTGTGTACAGTATTTGATGGGTCGAGTTGTATGTTGCAGTATGGCAGTGAAATTTATTATCACCACGAATACCTAATATATTATATTTTTGTCTGTTAAAACGATATGAGCTGTCGTAGGTGTAAAACTTTACATGCCCATTTTATGTGATATTCTATCTCGTGTATATTCCAAAGAGACCGTCTGGTGGTTAGAATAGCAAATGCATGTGTAAAATTGCATCAATCTTGCCAAACGTAACCGTAATATCAGTTATTTTTTGTCCTCATTCTTTGAGCATTGCAAATTAACTATTGGTATTTTTTTATGAAGATTACCGAGTGACCAATAAACACGTGCTATTTGCAGTTAATATACATTCTATTCTTATTACCATTTGCGTTTATTTTCATACATTATCATTTCATATCTAAATCAGGCAAAGTTTGTCTTTTTCTTCCTTTCAAAACATTCGTTTCTGAAATTGTCCATGTGCCGGAAGTATTGGGTGATCTCGACCCATTTTTAACTTATCCCATTGCATTCTCGGCTTTATCATTCTTGACACATATGATCATGAACTGCCCAACTCCACCGGACATGGTGGTACGATTGTAAAACATGAGGTATGCATACTTTTCGCAGTTATATTGTTTTGATTTTGTTAACCTCAGCATTAAAAAAATCGGACAAAATTTATTTAGTGACCTGATATATTTATTCATATCCGATTTTCTTCAGGTATTTAAAATAGCATTGAAAAGCATGTATTTTACAATATACATGCACTTTCCAATAAAAATCATATCCTGTATTTTAAAAATAAATAAAAAATAAATAAAAATCGACTGACTTTAACATAGTTCGAGCGCGAATAAGACCGAGATCCCCCGACTGAATTACTAAGTACATTTGATATGGCAAAAGTGTTTATCTGAAAGATCATTGCATACGGAAATACAACTGGAATTTTTAAGGTACAGGAAAACTTGAATTCTAATCAAACAAATAACTTAGAAAAGAAGATCTTTTACAACGTTTTACTTGTTTGATAATGTATTTGAACACACATTTTATCATATTCTTGACTATATGTCAGGGGACAAAAATAATCATTGTAACAGCTTATATCAGTTTAAACAATGGAAGCTTGATTAATGCATCCTCAGAGTGATGAAGACTTGTACCAGTGCATGAAGACTGAATCAGTAAATTTTAAAGTAAAATTCTATTGAACATTTATGTGTTGAGAGAGAACTAGCATGATATAGACCAAAATACAAAAATAATATACATATATTCAGTATCTACAGTGAAGTCTAGGTATGTCTTTGGACTCTCTGAAAGATGAAACCTTCAAAATAATGTAAAACCTGTCTTGTGAGACCAGATTCTGAGAGTCACCCAGAGATCGAGTGATATGCCAATAGTTCTATTGATATCTTATTTCCTGACATTTACTTAGAGTCCCCCAACCCCTAACAGTTAACCAGACTCCGTATGTACTCACATATTCAGATTCCACTTCTTATGGTGGCCTTGTGGTAAGCCTAGAACATTCAACTTGCAAGTGGGAGGTCAATTCCTGATATAGTGAAACCTGTCTTAACAGACCACCTGTCTTAACAGACCACCTGTCTTGACAGACCATATTTAGAAAATCATATTGTCCATTTAAGCTTTTGTTTTGACCTAGCTCACTAGAGACCACCTCTCTTGAGAGACCACCTATTTTGTGAGAGCACCTGTCTTGAGAGACCGCATTATGATGGCAGATATGGTGTCCTCTCAAGACTTGTTCCACTGTAAAGGGTAATTTCTTAAGACTTTTTGTTTTAAAAATAGCAAGTGGCTGTTCCTTCACCAAAGTGCTCAGCATATGGATTATTGGATTTGATTTAAAAGCGAGGTTTCACAACAGGGCAGACATAGCACATCAAAGAACCTTCATTATTGTCCATTTCACATAAGGTGGTGGGTCGGAGTAACATTTTTATTATCATACAGATGATTTTACTTACTTTTCAGTTATATTGACATTTTCAGCTGCTCAGGAAAAATGTTTTATTCTTCACTGGATACTCTCTCTTATGTATGGTAACAAGTAGGAACGTTAAAGTTATGCTTTATTGCATTCGTCCAGGTCAAGAAAAGGCTCACAAGACTTCAACCGCTAGGTTATATGGATTTTACTATATAGTAAAATTAAGTCTATACAAAGGTTAAAATTTGTGGCACTTCACCTTAAGTTGGTGCCATCTCCATCTAAGTGTATGTTAAAAGTCATGTGCAGGATATGGATATTCATATTCTCATCGGAATGATTGGCATCCAGTATAAATAACCTACAGATATGTGGCTCAATTACTTGCAAATCCATCTAATAACAGATATGTCAACTAAAATCCCAATTACATATTCGTGTAGGATTGATGAAGGTAATTGTATAGAAAGAGACCTCTTCATCATCCATGGATATAGTAACTGTAAAATTCCGAACAGTAGTAATGTGCAGTGATTGATTGAGGAATATAAACTCAATACTGTCTCAGATTGGGAAGGCGATACATCAAAATTATCCTAAATAGTGTGTGTAGTATGTGTATGTTTATGTGTGTTGTTTGCCTGTATCTGTGTGTCACATGTGTGTATCATGTGTGTGTCATGTGTGTATCATGTATGTATGTGTCATGTGTATCATGTGTTTGTGTGTCATATGTATGTGTATCATGTGTTTATGTGTCATATGTATGTGTATCATTTTTTGTGTGTCATATGTGTATCATGTGTTTATGTGTCATATGTATGTGTATCATGTGTTTATGTGTCATATGTATGTGTACCATGTGTTTGTGTGTCATGTGTTTGTGTGTCATATGTATGTGTATCATGTGTTTGTGTGTCATATGTATGTGTATCATGTGTTTATGTGTCATGTATGTGTACCATGTGTTTGTGTGGCATGTGTTTGTGTGTTATATGTATGTGTATCATATGTTTGTGTGGCATATGTATGTGTATCATGTGTTTGTGTGTCATATGTATGTGTATCATGTGTTTATGTGGCATATGTATGTGTATCATGTGTTTATGTGTCATATGTATGTGTATCATGTGTTTATGTGGCATATGTATGTGTATCATGTGTTAGTGTGTCATATGTATGTGTATCATGTGTTTGTGTGTCATGTGTATCATGTGTTTATGTGTCATATGTATGTGTATCATGGTTTTGTGTGTCATATGTATGTGTATCATGTGTTTGTGTCATATATGTGTATCATGTGTTTGTGTGTCATATGTATGTGTATCATGTGTTTATGTGTCATATGTATGTGTATCATGTGTGTATCATGTGTTTGTGTGTCATGTGTGTATGTCATGTTTATGTGTATGTCATGATTTTATCATGTTTTTGTGTGTCATGTGTGTATGTCATGTTTATGTATATGTCATGTTTATATCATGTTTTTGTGTATCATGTGTTTGTGTCATGTGTGTATGCCCTGTTTTTGTGTCATGTGTATCATATGTTTGTGTGTCATGTGTTTATGTAATGTTTTTTGTGTCATGTGTATGTCATGCATTTATTCATGTGTGTATCATGTGTATGTGTGCCATGTGTGTATTGTGATCATCTGTCTAATAACTGTGACCACTATAAAATTAGTGAAATCATCTTGTGAGATACCCCCTCACACACACATACACACACATACAGACAATAGTGTATGTGTGTGTATCTGTGTAATGGACCAGGAAAAAGTGAACAGTCAAACTTTGATACAAATCCAGGCTTTCCACAACTTATGCAACTGCTCTACCCACTGAGCCATCTAGCATGACACATCATTAGTCCTTGTTACACTCTTTCTCACTATTTTTTTTTTCAATTTCACATCCTAAGTTTAACCATCACACAATACTCTAATACACAGTGAGTTATTTAGATGACCGCTTTTTGTAACTATTGAGAAAAAAGTGAATGGCCGACTGGAATTTTAACTTTGGTCAAAATTTGATTGATCAATATTTAGAACACTGAATTGATTGCAAACTTATTTGTTTTAGTTTATATCTTTATTGCTTTGAACATAAGTGGCCAATTTAAACAAGTTCTTGAGTATGCTCTCACCACTTTTAACGCACATCATATTTAGTGCATTCACATCTTTATGCTATTATCACGAAGATTTCTTCTTTTACAGTCTTCAGCTTTATCAGGTTTCGTGTATTTACTTTATAGAGAGAGTTTGTGTGAATTATTGAATTAATCAGAAATTTAAGATCTTCAAATTTGTAGTGGCTCCTGATCACATTTGCTGATATATTTTTATTTTCCTATTAGCAGTGCAAGTATTTGCTATTATTGTTATGTTCAGTGATATCAGACTCTCAATTAATCTTCAAATGTTGCCCATGAAATATTGAGTGGTGTAATACTTTCCAGGGTTTATAAAGGTATGGTCACAGTCCATGAAATATTTAGTGGTGCCAGACTTTCAGTGGTTCTTTAGGGTATGGTCACAGTCCATGATATATTTAGTGGTGCCAGATTTTCAGAAGTTCTTTAAGTTTAGTCACAATTACTGACATACTTAGTGATTCTAGCCTAACATTAGACCTTTATGTACAATCACAATATAATGGCATATCTAGAACAGAGGAATCAGTCTTGAAAGACCACTATCATAGGAGATCACCTGTATTGTGGGACCACTGTGATAGAGGACCAACTGTCTTGTTCTACCACTGTCATAGAAGACCACCTCTCTTGTGGGACCACTGTGATAGAGGACCAAATGTCTTGTTCTACCACTGTCATAGATGACCAACTGTCTTGTTCTACCACTGTCATAGATGACCACCTGTCTTGTGAGACCACTGTCATAAATAACCACCTCTCATGTGGGACCACTGTGATAGAGGACCAAATGTTTTGTTCTACCACTGTCATAGATGACCACCTGTCTTGTGAGACCACTGTCATGGATAACCACCTCTCTTGTGAGATCACTGTGATAGAAGACCACCTATCCTGTTGGACCACTGTCATGGATTCCCGTCTGTCTTGTGAGACCACTCTGATAGAAGACCAAATGTCTTGTTGGACCACTGTCATAGATGACCACCTGTCTTGTGAGACCACTGTCATAGATGACCACCTGTCTTGTGAGACCACTGTCATGGATAACCACCTCTCTTGTGAGATCACTGTGATAGAAGACCACCTATCCTGTTGGACCACTGTCATGGATTTCCTCCTGTCTTGTGAGATCACTCTGATAGAAGACCAAATGTCTTGTTAGACCACTGTCATAGATGACCACCTGTCTTGTGAGACCACTGTCATGGATAACCACCTCTCTTGTGAGATCACTGTGATAGAAGACCACCTATCCTGTTGGACCACTGTCATGGATTTCCTCCTGTCTTGTGAGATCACTCTGATAGAAGACCAAATGTCTTGTTGGACCACTATCATAGATGACCACCTGTCTTGTTAGACTACTGTCATAGATGACCACCTGTCTTGTGAGACCACTGTCATGGATAACCACCTCTCTTGTGAGATCACTGTGATAGAAGACCACCTGTCCTGTTGGACCACTGTCATGGATTCCCGCCTGTCTTGTGAGATCACTCTGATAGAAGACCAAATGTCTTGTTGGACCACTGTCATAGATGATCACCTGTCTTGTGAGATCACTGTGATAGATGCCCACCTGTCTTGTTGGACCACTGTCATAGAAGATCACCTGTCTTGTGAGATCACTGTCATAGAAGATTACCTGTCTTGTTGGACCACTGTGATATATGCCCACCTGTCTTGTTGGACCACTGTCATAGAAGACCACCTGTCTTGTTGGACCACTGTGATAGATGCCCACCTGTCTTGTTGGACCACTGTCATAGAAGATCACCAGTCTTGTGAGATCACTGTCATAGAAGATCACCTGTCTTGTTGGACCACTGTGATAGATGCCCACCTGTCTTGTGAGATCACTCTGATAGAAGACCAAATGTCTTGTTGGACCACTGTCATAGATGACCACCTGTCTTGTTGAACCACTGTGATAGAAGACCAATTGTCTTGTGAGACCACATTCTGAAAACCACTTACTCAATTTATCATTTATATAAAACCTCATTATCAACTGTCTTATAAGACCACATATCAGATTTTAAGCTACCTATAACAATATGAACAATATATCAAACATCTAGACAAATAAATAAAAAAAAACTTCTTTGTATATGCAATATTCTTTTTTAGTTTTGCTTCAGGCCAGATACATTTTTTGTAATATTCTATATTGATATAAATCATGGATCTGCAGACTGGTAAATGTGGTTGGCTGACTGGCACTAATTGTTGCTTCTGTGTTTGTTTTGATTTGTTTTGTTTTTTACAAAAATAAGGTTAGCCAAGAAGAAGAAGCATGGTTGGCATAGCAAATAAATTTCGTGTGATTTTTATGATCTAAGTAATCACTGTGTTTTGTGTTTTCAGTTTTAAAGTTTCTATCTTTCCATATCCAAGACTATCAGACTATAATCCTCATAATTTAGCACAATTTCTTTGATTTCAAAGGATAGGTTACTCAGATGTTTTGTTTACATATAGATCTAAACTTCTTACCTTTTCCCTACCACATCAACAAGGAAGATGGGGAAATAATCAAAATTAAAAGCAGATAGAATTATATTCCCTCTTAATGAAGGTAGCATATTTATACATCTCCTTGTCATATAGAACGATTTTAGGAGGCCATTAATGTCAGGTGATCCTCGCCATCAACACATCTCGGAAGCCCAGTTTGCTATCAGCCAGAAATATTACATCAACAAAACATTACAAAGCAGTTAAGACATCATGTCTTGCACTCCTATCATTTATTGATTCTTTATGGAAATTTTCAAATCAGATGAACTTTTTAAAGTTTAGATCAAAGTAGCGTAATTTTAGTATTTTTGTAATTATTGATAACATGTTCAGTAGTGTAGTCTACATGGGCTTTACATTTTCGAGGCATGGTAAGCATTTACATTTTTACAAATTAATAATATGCATTCTGATTTACAGGTATTTCTTTTTTAAGTCCAATTCAACATTAAGTAAGACAGTAATCAATTAACTTTGGATCATTTGAAGTTCCGTAATAATATGTGGCAGAGGAAATAAAGATCTGATATAGTTAAAATTACACTTTAGGGGGTGCAAAGTATACTGTTGGTAAGGTACGTTGCATCCAGTCAAAGGTAGAGAGTTCAATACATGTATTGCATTATATAATAAAATTGTATCATATTCTACCAAAAACTGAAAATTTAGAACAAATAAAAATTATTACATTAAATACAAAAGAATAAAATTAAATTGGGTATGAACAACAAGGAGATGAGTAATACATGAAAAATAACCATAATGCAAAGGTAAGATACAGCATATAATAATAAGAACAACACATGTGAATGAGATATAACATGGGAATGAGATGGAATAACATGGGAATAAAATGGAACAATATGCGAATATAATGGAACAACATGTGAATGAGATGGAACAAAAAATGTGAATGAAATGGGGCACATGTGAATGAGATGGAACAACACATGTGAATGAAATGGAAATACACATGTGAATGAGATGAAACAACATGTGAATACAATGGAACAACACATGTGAATGAGATGGAACAACATGTGAATGAGATGGAACACGTGAATGAGATGGAACAACATGGAAATGAGATGGAACAACATGCGAATATAATGGAACAATATGTGAATGAAATGGAACAACATGTGAATGAGATGGAACAAAAAATGTGAATGAAATGGAACACATGTGAATGAGATGGAACAACACATGTGAATGAGATGGAACAACACATGTGAATGAGATGGAACAACACATGTGAATGAGATGAAACAACATGTGAATACAATGGAACAACATATGTAAATGAGATGGAACAACATGTGAATGAGATGGAACACATGTGAATAAGATTGAACAACACATGTGAATGAGATGGAACAACACATGTTAATGAGATGGAATAGCACATGTTAATGAGATGGAACAACACATGTAAATGAGAACAAGACATGTGAAAGAAACGGAAAAACACATGTGAATAAGATTGAAAAACTTATGTGAATGAGCTATAACAACAGAACTAAATGAATTGCATCTAGAGAAAAAAATTAACAAACAAAAGGCTTGACAAGTAATAAACTTGAGGAAGGCGTCAAGTGACGGAACAAGATGGACAAAACAAAACTGACAACAAAATGAAAAGCTATAAAATGACATAAAATGTAAAAAAAAAACTATATTGAAGCAGTTTGGTATCTACCGGTTCAGAAAGTCAATTCTGTCATATATGTGTTATGTCTACATTGGCTATAGATATTTTAGATTGACCATGGCTTGACCTGAACGTAAACTGCCAGGAGTTAGTACAAAAGTAGATTCAGATATGTATAACAATATCAAAGTGATATCTTACAATATATTGTTATGTTGACTTGGAG
Source organism: Atrina japonica (assembly GCA_030159075.1). Taxonomy (NCBI): domain Eukaryota; kingdom Metazoa; phylum Mollusca; class Bivalvia; order Pterioida; family Pinnidae; genus Atrina; species Atrina japonica. Next base: position 301,524 of record BROG01000609.1, read on the forward strand.
TATATACACATTCCAGAATGACAATACCTAACCCACATATAGACCTCAGTGGTTGATATAAAGTGAAAGTGAGATTATAATTATGTTTATGTTTTATCTTCGTGTCATTTACACCACCCATCAAGAAGAAATTCACTTGAGTAATATTTAGAAATCAGATTGCACATGTATGTGAACAGTTGTACAGTTCACTCATTAGATGTACAGTTCACTCATTAGGTGTACAGTTTATTCATTTTATGCATAGTTCATTAGTTAGGTGTGTGATTCAATAGTTAGTTGTACTGTTCACTTGTTAGGAGTATAGTTCACCCATTAGGTATATAGTTCACTAGTAAGATGTACAGTTCACTAGTTAGGAATATAGTTCACCCATTAGGTATATAGTTCACTAGTAAGATGTACAGTTCACTAGTTAGGTATATAGTTCACTAGTAAGATGTACAGTTCATTAGTTAAGTGTACAATTCACTCATTAGGTGTACAGTTCATTAGTTAAGTGTACAATTCACTCATTAGGTGTACAGTTCATTAGTTAAGTATATAATTCACTCATTATGTGTACAGTTCATTAGTTAAGTGTATAATTCACTCATTAGGTGTACAGTTCATTAGTTAAGTATACAGTTTCTAGTTTGGTATATAGTGTATTTGGTATATATTTGTACAGTTCACTTGTTTGGTATATAAATCATCTATTAGGTGAACAATTCATTGATTACATGTACAGTTCACTTGTTTCACGTACAGTTCACTAGTTAGGTATATAGTTCACTCGTTACATATACAGTTCACTAGAGTCGGCCTGGGTCAGTCGATAGCAAGCTCGACTCTTGATCCTGAGGTCATGAGTTCAATTCGAGCCGGCAGTAGGTTGGTTTCCTGTCCTATGGAGGAGACAGTAAAAACGAAGGTCCTATGTCACAGTAGGTGTCAGCATGTTAAAGAACCCTCACTGCTCAATGGTCTTAAGTGCCGAGCACAGTTTAAAATTTGAAGCCCTTCACCGGCATTGGTGATGTCTCCATATAAGTGAGTGGGACATTAACAATACAACCAAATACAGTTCACTAAATGTTTGTACAGTTCCCTAATTAGGTATATTGTGTATTTGTCAGGTGTACATTTCCTTCATTAGGTACACAGTTCAATTGTTAGGTGTATGTGACAAATTTAGATGCAAAGTTATCGATACTTCAGACAACAGGTGACATTAAAGAAGTCTTAATGCATTGTTAAGGAATCTTAAGACATACACTCTACATACTTATATAAATTCACCAAACCTCTTCTACATCAGATGTTGACTTGATAATCACATAACAATACACAGTGTATCTCTTGATATAAATGTAAGACAGGTTCCACTGTATAACTCATCAACCTCTGAAAAACAATGGACTCTTCTGTAAATCCCTAAGACCAGTCCAAATGTGTCTTCATGGGTGAACGAGTTAAGAAACCATCCCTTCTGCCAATAAAATTTGTTTTTAATAGACAGCTCTTCTCTCAAAAGAGCTTTTATCTAAATTATACCCTAACTAAGTGGATTTCAGAATGTGGTCTAAAAAGACAGGTAATTGTTCATGAGAGTGGGCTGGTTAAGACAGGTTCCACTGTATATAATTTACATTTATTACCCAGGTTGTCGGAAAACATGAGGATTTGTTTACCCAAGGCGAAGCCCAAGGGGAATATGATTTTTTGCTGCAGATAAACAAATCATCATGTCTCCCTACAACCAGGACAATAAATTGTTTATTATACCGAAATACAGAATTAATAAAGACTGCCGACTAAGCTGCAAGGGTTTTCGCATGAGGGAGACATGATACACGCAAGGGAGATATGATGCACGCGAGGGATACATGAAGTGTAGTCTCCCTGACACGTGACGACTCTCAACCAATCCCTGACTATGTTTTATTAATGAGGTATAATAAAACACAAAAGTTTTCTTCAACCAACAAGAAACAGTGTACTCTATTCCTTAATTCCTCAACCTCTGAAAAATATTGAACTCTTCTTGAATGACTTAGACTAGTCCATATGTGTCTTTAGGGATGAATGAGTTAAAAAAAAAAAAAGATTTCAACTTCAATTCTATTTTGTATCACTGCTTGCTGTGGTATTGTCCGATTCACATAAGATGGCAGGGTGGAGTAACCTTATCATACGAATGATTCTACTCAGTTAGTTTTCGGTCGGCTTCAAGAAAGGGTTCACAAAACTCCAGTCTGCCAGGTTATATGGATTTTACTATCAAGCAATCACCTAGCAAGCAGAAGGTCCTAGGTTCTATTCCCCAGTACTGGGTCATACCTTAGACTTTAAAAGAAGTAGTCAATGTTTCCTCGTTAATTGTTCGGCATATATTTCTTTTTTGTTATTATATATTTAGAGCTAATGTCCCCTTTAAGTAAGCCTTACATATAAACCAGGTTATTTCCATGGCTCATCGGAAATTCTACTTTACAAGTGATCATAATTTTAAGAGCTTAACGACCTTTCAAGATATTTTTCAAGATTTATATGACCTTTTCTTCTCTTGTAGAAATATTGACAGCTTATGTTTTATTCATACTTATAGTTTATTTATTGTTATCAATTTCATTTTAGTTATAAATGTCTTTAAGTGTATCAACAAATGAATTGTTTTCCATTTGTTGATTTAGTCAGTTTCAAGTAAGATGATAAATTCATTTGAACTTTAACTTTTCCATGAAGGAAGAAACCATACTTTTTAATATTTGCCTGTCCAATATCTATGCATTATCTATGGATTTATATTTCTATATATAAATAATTATGTTGTTGACTGATAAAACTAGTCATCACTAGAGTTGAACTAAGGTGCCTAGAGTTATTTCCCTTTAATGCTCACAGTTTTTTTTAGCCAAACACCAACCTGTCATCTCCATTATGATTCAGCACATTGACCCCTGTGGGTACATTTGAACTCATCAATCTCTAAGAATGGTAAAGTCCATTGTCAGGATTCAGGAATGTATGATTTAGAATCCTAATTTTATAATAATTTCACATGATAATATTAATTTGATTGTCCCTAAATTATTACAGTAGATCAACCTCACTTATTGATTTGGGTGGGTCAAAGTGAGACTACAGGGATGTATGAGTTAATTTGAACTCATCATGTTTTACAACAAGTGCTGATTTATCTTTATTGAGGACTTCACCTGTTTGATTTTTTTTATGAATTTATAGCCAGAAACTGATTCTAAGAAATCATTGTATTCAGACAGGTAAGGATTAAGGTATACCAGTTCATCTGAGGAAAGTCAGAGGTCACCTCTCAGGTACATGTACATTGCAACCGGGATCTCACCCCCACCATTAAAAACAGGCCACCACCTTATAACTGAAAAATTGTTGAGTGTGGTGTCAGTATCAAAACCACCCAAACATAGGGAACAAGCAGTAAATGATTTCCTTACAAAAATTCCAATTTGTTTATAAATAAACTAAACAACTTTTTTGTCATTAAAATTTCTCACCTCCACCATTAAAAACAGGCCACCACCTTATAACTAAAAAATTGTTGAGTGTGGTGTCAAACATTAGTCAGTATCAAAACCACCCAAACATAGGGATCAAGCAGTAAATGATTTCCTTTCAAAAATTCCAATTTGTTTATATAAAAAAAAAAATTAAACAACTTTTTTGTCATTAGAATTTATTTAAGAATAAAAATTTTAAAAATCCAATTTAGCTTTGGTGTAATATGTAAATATTTCAGATTTCTATTACATAAATAGTTTTCCTGCAGTATCGGTAAATAATCAGCTAGAATGCACTAGCTAACTGAAAGGGTAAATTTACATCCATTAGAATTTATGACAATTTGAATTAATTGAATTTTTGCCTGATAAGTTTCCTAAACTAATAACACTTCAGAGACAAAGACTGAGTTTATAGTTAAAGATCTAAGTAAATAAAGGAAATTGGCTGCTCCAATAGCCTCCCTCCTGGTTATGACCAATATGTTTATATAGATACGACCACACTCGCTAAAACCATACCACTCATCTCGGCCACTTTTATGGCACCGTTCACTGTGCTCAAACAACTTCTATTAAGCCTATGTTGACTCAGTCCTGATTTGCCACTTCTCTCAACTTCTCTCTCAAGACCATATGGTGGGTTATTTTTCACCTGCGATATAATAATAAGTTTGCCACCAGTGCTCCTGCGATTATCAAAACTGGTTCACCGTGATTTAACAAGTGATAACTTTTATTGAACTTTTTATCCATTGTGCAGAAGATGAAAAATTGAATGTGTTGGTAGAATCATTTGAATTCAAATCGGAATGTAAAATATACAATCCAGTTGACGTATATTTCGCTAATGGTTATTGATATGCACTGATGTGAAAGAAAGTATCTGTAGACTTAAGATTATCTGTCCTTCACAGATTTTCTTGTCATTTTCATGACTTGATTTAGCTTCTTTATTTTTTCGTTAGCACCATAAAAAAACGGCAGATGAAACTGATGTCAGTGGTTAGCATTGTCTACCTTGCACTTAAGTATTAACGTGGATTTAATTAATTTTGTGATGGAGTGTGATTATGTCTTTTCGGTTTGTTAAGTGAATTATTTAATAGCTGTCTGGATATCGCTGTCCAGATGCAGATTGAGTCAAGTACGCCACACATGAAATGGGTGATAACGGAATAATTAATGATGTAGTTAATCCATACCTAAACACAGAACATAAGGATTAAAGTCAACACTTTCAGTGTTTAAATGTGTATGAGGTAAAATATATGTAATGTTTTGAATAAGTGAAGACGGCTTGTTTAGCTCAAATAACAAAAAGTCAATGGATAAATGTCTTACTAACACTACACAAGTTAATCATCGAAAGAAAAAAAGGCAGGTATGTATATTATATATCATTAGAAATTTTAATTAATTATCAAGAGATTTATGAAACCTGAAATTATGGACATATCTTATGTCATCCGAGTCATCTTGTTTTGCATAATGTAATCTGTCACTGTTCAAATGTAATGATGACTGGCTACATTTTCAATGTCTTACGAGGGCCTGAATATACCAAATTTACTCAATACCCAAAGTCAACATTCACTTCATTATTTTAACCATATAATCGTTTGTAAAACTTTTGGGTTTGAGTGATAACAAAACAGATTATTATTTGTCATCATTCACACATAGATTTAAAGTGATATCAGTTCCAGATCCCTCTCACCCATACTAAAATTTTATCATGAAAACATTTTATGTGACTCTTCTAATGGACTATAAACCACTTGCAGTGGTGTAGTGATAGAGTCTTCGATGAACAAGTAGATGGTCCCTGGTTTGAATCCTGTAACATAAAACTCAATGTTGACTTTTCCCTCACCAAGCACTCAACTTAAAACCATGGATCTTTGTGTTGAGACTTAAGTCAAGGTTTAACTTATTTCTTTTACATGTACAACGATTAACGAACAAGTTTAAACAACTTATATCAATGTCTCTCATTGGCTCTGATGTTAGCATTATGGAGCGCTTGCTGAGGGAGGAATCGAGAGTACTCAGAGAAAACTCACACGTCTGACCTGGCGACTGACATACCATTTCGCATATGACCCTGTCCGATCCAAGGACTGAACCCAGGTCACATTGGTGAGCAGGGTTTGCGCAGACCTTGAAAAGCACTTGGGTATATAGTTAGTCCTTGAAAAATCCTTAAAAACAAAAACACCCTTGAAAAGTTCTTGAATTTAATGCAAAATGCTTGATTTATTTCATCAGAGTCCTTGAATCATATTACTTCTTGCATGTTTATTTGTCACTAAAGAAAGACTTAATGAGCTCTGTCATAGAGGTGCTGCAACTATAGGTCTACCAAGGTAAAAAGTGGCACAACCAAAACAATACGATTTATTTTCCAGAAATAGGTTGTACAGATAAAACATATTTATTTACCTTGCACGAACTCTATGCATTACTGAATCTCTATTATTTTTGTGACAAGGAGTTTGTCACCTCTGTTATGATTTGATTTAGACTTGTTGCTTTTGTAAACATGTACCAATATACCTGGGTAAACATGTATAATAGTATAATACAAATTGAGTAAAGCATTTTTGTGATGTTGGACTGTTTGATCTATCTAATGTGAAGTAGAATTCTATGAAGTATTTTAAAGACCATTATTGAAATGTGAAAGAACTTGTCTTGATAGCAAGTGTGCTAACCACTACGCTACCGGGAAACCCAACCAAGGTCCCTTGTTACGGCAGACATGACATGTTAAAGTACCCTTGGTCCTCATTACATTGGTGTCATCCCATAATACAGGTCAAAATTTGTGGCAATTCTCCCAGGCTGGTAACAACTTCATGTAAGTGAAAAATTGTTGGCAGAATGTAAAACATAAGCAAAATAAATATACCAAAATCTGATAGTCCAGTACTGAAGACATGCATTAGACAGAAAGTACACAATCTGTGGACTGACCCATGGATGGACAAATTAACTCACCAACCCCTGAAGTCACATTTGGAACTGCCCATTTCAAAGAATGGTAAAGTCTACTGACAGAATCCAGGGTCCAGGGGTGTATGATTAAGCCTAAAAAATTTATAATAATTTTACCGCAGGAATTGATGGGTTAATGGAGAACATGACAAATGATTTACCTCTTTTGTATCTCAGTATTAATTTTGATGAATTGGATCAAATTAATTAGTTTCCATTAAGGATTGGCCATTTCTGTGGCCACTTCTGTAGATAAAATGGAAGATGCAGCGTTATTGAGGGTTTGTCTCTATGGCCAAGTGTTTTAGACCATCACACTTTTTACAATGAAGTCTCTCAACACTTGTCAGAACAGGTTCATTAGCCCTGCTAGAACCTAAGCTGATTGTAGGAGAATTTTGGCCAGTATACTTGTGGAAGGCCAGTGCTCTCTTTTGAGTACACTGTAAACATTACATATGATATGGCATGCATTTACTATATATATCTGGAAATTTTCACTCCTGTTTTAATTTCACTATTTTTGCCCTTAGATGAGAGGGTGAATTTAAAATGAAATTCAAATTTTCAGACTGAGAATTTGAAGCAGGAACATACATGCAATCCATGATAATATGGAAATTACAGGCCAATTATAAATGGGTCGTTTTCATTTTTTGTTTTTAAAAAAAAAAACGAAAATAGGCTGGGGCAAACATTTCCAAGTATTACTGTAACATTACCCATTACATAACATACATGTATATTGTAAAGTAACAATACTGGCGCGGCTAGGAATACTCTGAACACTATTTTCAAGTGGCAATAACTCATCAGCCCCTTAAAGACAATGGACTCTTCTATAAATCAATAGTTTAAACTGGCTCAAATGTGTCTGTAGGGGTGAATGAGTTTGTTTTGATACCTAGATCAATACAAATCAGTGTTGTTCTACATGTACATAGATTTGATTAATAGTCATCTTGTCTTTATAATAGCAGATTTCATTATCTTGTTTATGAAGAGCAATATAATATCCTGGATACTCTATTTGTTAGCATAGTTATTTTCTCATTGATTTACTTTTTTATTAATTTGGTTTCATTTTGTTGTTATTTTTTACATTCTATCCTGTTTTTTTTATGTTCCAACAAAAATCTTTAAATACATGGACATGGAGATGACATTAGTCAGCATATGACGTCTCATTGACAGAAACGATCATCATGAGTGATATAACTTTGGTATTATGTTGATAATATTTAAAGCTGTTGCACAGGTAAATATCTACATGTCCATAGTAGGCTAATGTTACACAGGTAAATATCTACATGTACGTAGTAGGCTAATGTTACACAGGTAAATATCTACATGTACATAGTGGGCTAATGTTACACAGGTAAAAATCTACATGTTCATAGTGGGCTAATGTTACACAGGTAAATATCTACAAGTACATAGTGGGCTATAGTGTTGCACAGGTAAATATCTACATGTACATAGTGGGCTCATGTTCTACATGTAAATATCTACATGTACATAGTGGGCAAATGTTACACAGGTAAATATCTACTAGTACATAGTAGGCTAATGTTACACAGGTAAAAATCTGCATGTACATAGTGGGCTAGTTTTACACAGGTAAATATCTATATGTACATAGTGGGCTAATGTTACATAGGTAAATATCTAAATGTACATAGTAGGCTAATGTTACACAGGTAAATATCTACATGTCCATAGTGGGCTAATATTACACAGGTAAAAATCTACATGTTCATAGTGGGCTTATGTTACACAGGTAAATATCTACATGTACATAGTGGGCTAATGTTACACAGGTAAATATCTATATGTACATAGTGGGCTAATGTTACACAGGTAAATATCTACATGTACATCATGGGCTAATGTTACACAGGTAAATATCTACATGTACATAGTGGGCTAATATTACATAGGTAAATATCTACATGTACATAGTGGGCTAATGTTACACAAATAAATATCTACATGTACATAGTGGGCTATAATGTTACACAAGTAAGTATCTATATGTATATAATGGGCTAATGTTACACAGGTAAATATCTACATGTATATAGTGGGCTAGTGTTACACAGGTAAATATCTATATTTTAACATAATATGCTAATGCTATGCGAGTAAACATCTATATAGCTAAGCTAAAGAAAAAGTTTAATGCTCTATACATTTGTATATGTCCTTGTAAAACCCTTATGATGCTAAAAATACAATTAGCTCAATCTCCAACCCACAAGTATTTATAAGGTGGAAGACTTTCATACACATGATTTTGTTCAAGTTTACTGATAAATTATTTATGTGACATTGGTATCACTTTATTATATACTTCACAACTTGATTGTCCTTTGAGCCACTACTGGTCAGTACTACCAGTCAGATTGTAAAAACATAAATACCTGTGAGCTATGTCATTGTCATAAACAGTGGTTTCCCAAATTTGTTGTGTATCCTGTTCATAATTTTTCACATACCTTTGTTCTTAATAGTATTTGATTACTCCTGAACTGTCAATTTCCATTTCTAGTCCCATATCATTATATCACTTTCTGTTTAATGAGTAAATATAATGCAACTTCTGACTTTGAAATGGGTCGCTATCAAGATTTATCAACTTGAAAAAATGTAAATCTTTTATTGCATGATGGTGTTGCTTCTCTGACTTCATTGCCGATAAATACACGAGAATATAACAATCAGTTCATGTAACGCAATAATCCATATTGAGGTCCTCCATGACCAAGCGATTAGAACATCACGCTTTGTACCAATTGAAATCTCTCACTTCTGGTCAGCAAGGGTAAGAGCCTCGCTGAAACCTGAACTGACTTTTGTGAGAAAGTTTGCCCGCGGTCTCATCCGATGTACATTTTAATCAGGTTATCTCCTTCCCCAATAAAAACTGGCAGCCACTATATAACTGAAAAATTGTTGAATGTGGCATGAAACACCATTCAATTTTCAAATTGAAAAAAATAATTCATATCAGTAAGTTTTTATTCATGTTTGTCCCCAATGCCATGACGTCACTATATAAGATTTGAATTGCACTTTTTATTGTGTTTATGGTTTTATATCGGAAATTGGTATGGAGCATTTTTAATGAAGTGCAGAAAATGCCCTTATATCAATTTCCCATGTTTGACCATAAATGCAGTAAAATTGCCATTCCTTATATTGACATGCATTCGACGTATTTTTCCCATGCAGGGACATTTAGTCCGTGTTGCTAAGGTGACTAGCAATGGCTTACGGTATCTACATGATGGATAATAAAATATTCAGCGTTATTTTCTAATTTTCTTCTTCATGAACTAAATTTACATTTTTGAATTTAATTTAAACATATTTCATAATTTGCTGTTAATTATTAAAGACTTTCAACACAAGTGTGTACATGTATGCATACATATGCGGATCACTAGGGGAATCAATTTCCGATATGCAAGTATGACGGAAATAGGTCTTAACATAGAGTGAATAGAAAAACATGTAAATATATATGTTTAGCTGTGGTTATATGTTGTTCCAACTACCTTGGTCCTGTGGCCTGGGGTTACCCCTTTTGTTCATTTGGAAGAGTGCTAGATTTATAAACCAGACGTGCCATGTTTGATTCCAAACAAAGACAGTTATTTGCCCCTGTTATATATGTCTAACCCAGAAAGGCATTGTGGCATCACATTTCCTGGATGGGCCCATTTCCCATGTGGATTTAAACTACATTCTATTTAAGAGCAAATTCTTTCAACCAGTTTAAAGTAGGTTACTATGATACAAAGTATTGACTAACAAATCGCCAATGTCAGTTTGATTCTATAATTACAAATGCCAATCAGAGTAACCATTACCTGCTACCATAGCATTTATGAATTCACTTCATTATGAGATCAGTGTAACTTAACCTGCCAAGCTCTAAGGTGTATTTCATATCATGTAAATAATTAGCCGTGAAAGACAATTCCTTCATAGTCCATCAATTCTTCATTTCTTCAATCCATATATCCATCCATCCTTCCACACTCAAACTTTAATTTGCCCCATCCAAAATTTAATGATCTTAATCACAATGCTGAGAACCACAAGATGCAGACTGTTTTAATTTGGACAGTGAGTCATTTACCCTTGTAGAGTTATGCCCCTTTGAAACTTGTAAAAAAGCAATTTTTTTCCTTTCGACCATCTAGATTAGGTTTGCCTGATCCAAACTCTAAGAAAGTCATACATGCTTATAATGCACGCAATTTTATCCAAAACCCTGCTATCCTATAGATACCAGGAGGTATCTATAGGATAACAGGCTGTTATCTATGGGATAACAATGTATCTCTAAATATCATCAGGTATTCAGGGTTACAGGTCAGCTATCCCATAAATACCTTCTGGTATTTTCATCACTTGGCACATGATAAATTGTTTCACAGTGTGTTCTATTAAATTGATGCATTTTATTATTCAAATTTATTTTTGTGTTTTCTCAAATCAGCAGGATAGAGAGTGCCAGAATGGAGTAGAAAATATCATGGATTAATTTGACATTTTCAATTTATTAATTTCAGTTAATGAAACACTTATCATTTGGGACATCACATGTTATTGACATTAAAAATTTGTCATTCTTAGGGTCCATGATATCCACAATAAATGCAAATTAGTGCAATGTCTCTGTATGGCTGCAAGCTTCCTACAGATTCATATATTCTACTAAAATATGTGGGATGGATATCAAACCTCGTAAATGTGGCCAAAGTTATAATTGCTAAGTGTCAATATCATGTGATATCCTAAATGATAAGTATTTCATTAACGTAAGTTTTATGCCGTGCCCGGTGTTGATGAATTGGAACTGTCTATTTCAGCGCTCTTTATCAGTGCTGTTTTGACCTGAATAATTAAAATAAAATTGTATGATAATACGTAGTGGCAGATTCAAGGGGGCATAAATAGTGTATGAACCCCACCCCCACCCCCCCTTTGGACACCAAAATATAGATGAGTGTAGAGAAAAATTAACTTGATACAAACTGCATAATATTTTTCAGTATTCGTTTTAGAATAAGTGCTCTGACAGTAAAATAAAAAATGTTTAAAACCTGTACATGCCATACATATTTTAAATTAAAAGCTTGAAAATTAATAAAAATAAATTATGTTACCAAATGGCAAATATTTGGCTTCCTGGTATCTATGGGATATTTTAGGTTTTTGGTTAAAATTGCATGTAACCACAATACAAAGACAGATTTTGAATTTTGGGCAAGTGTCATTTACCGTTCCATTATGTAAAGGCCCCTTTAAAACATGGAAAATTGGAAATTTTTTCATTTTTCGCACTCTAACTTAAGTTTTCCTTTTTCAAATTTTTTGAAACTCATACACAATACTAAGAACCTCAACATGCAGACAGGGTTTGAATTATGGCAGTGAGTCATTTACCGTTCTAGAATTATGCCCCTTTATAACTTGGAAAATTGCAAATATTTTCATATCTGTACTCTTCTTTAGGTTTGCTTCATCCAAATTTTATGACACTCATATACAATGCTAGGTACTACAACACACAGACGAAAATCGAATTTGGTTAGTGAGTCATTTACTGTTCTAGAGTTATCACTTAACTACCATTAAGGTTTATATAAATGCTTAGTTTACCAAATAAACAAGTAAAGCTAACAAAGAGATTGCAAATAAAAGAACCAAAGCATTAATCAGGAACTGAGGAATTCACCGGACACAACAGAACTTATCAGAAAACTTATTACGTAAGAAATAAAAACAAATCAGTGAAAATATAAAAAAAAAAGGCACAGCACAAAAATACCTAAGACTTTAGAACAATAGAACTATTTGAATACTGGCAGTGATATCAAATGCTCTCAAAAAGAATTTTCAAGTATTATAAGCCAGTCTGAGCTGGGGCATTCATTCTTTTGCCACATTGCTTTACACCTCAATTTTTGGAAGTCCACTTTTCAAATTTTTCCTATTAAGTTTCCCTCAATGTATCACCAAACCCCTTTATAATGCCAAATTTGGGCTAAAAAATGGTCTCTTTTGATTTTAACTCATTAATTCTTGATAAACAATGGACTCTTCTGTAAATCAATGTCTTAGACCAGTCCAAATGTGTCTTTGTATTTTGTAAAACCAAAGTAAACTCATGAAAATTAATGAAATTTGTATCATGTTGTATAAAGAAAAATTTTAGGAAATTTTTATTTTTACTCTCAAAATGTTGCTGACCTTAAAAATGTAACTGATTTGTTTTTTGTTTTATTTTTCCATAAGAAGAATGAATCAAAATCAAGCTAGAATTAAGTCAAATAAATTATTACGTTCCACAGAGGTGTTGTAGAATCTCATTTTTTAAGTTGATGGCACAAAATTTGTAGATCTGTGCCTCCATAATTAGAGGCAATATTGTTTGTAAACAAAGTAACAGAATTCCTGTCAGACAAGTTAAATGTATTCCATCTTGTATGTGATTGTATATCATATGCAATCCTTTGTATAGAACGCAAAAGAATTCCCAGTGGTCACTTTACATGTATTCAATCTTGTATGTGATTGTATATCATATGCAATCCTTTGTATAGAACGCAAAAGAATTCCCAGTGGTCACTTTACATGTATTCAATCTTGTATGTGACTTTACATCATATGCAATCCTTTGTATAGAATGCAAAAGAATTCCCAGTGGTCACTTTACATGTATTCAATCTTGTATGTGATTGTATATCATATGCAATCCTTTGTATAGAATGCAAAAGAATTCCAGTGGTCACTTTACATGTGTTCAATCTTGTATTGACTGTACATCTTAATACCAGTTTGATTACCGTAATTTGATGTGGTTCACGAGGTCTTAAAATCTTGTTGTAATTTTTAACTTTTAATTACTCAATAACTATATTGCCATATAACGCCTGTTTATAATTTCTTAATACGATTTCATTGGTGGAGCATTTTGGAGTGACCAGATATTCCCTCGGTGATATTACATTGTATACAATTATTGACTTTTGATGAGGTTGACAGACTGTAAATAAAATTCATGAATGCAGAGAAATGTCAATTCTAATCATAGGCTTATTGGGTACTCCTTCACTTCATCAAGTCAGAACCAGAAACATACAAGATTTAGTGGAAATAAAATTTTGAACTTGACACCTGGTCATCTGTGATTTGAAAATGCATCTTTAAATTTCAGCTTGGTAAATTCTTTTGACTTTCATCAAGGGAATTCTCCATTGATAAAATGATCCCATTGATCTACAGTTCTTGACAAAGTCCCCTTTTCTAATGTGTACTCAAGATTAATACGATATACACGTATATTCAAAATTTGTGATGTTTGACTTTGGATAATTTTTAGAATATTATTTAAATTGTGAGGTGGAGTTTTCTGTTGGTTCAACTGATATTAAGACATACTATGATATTTGATCACAGCTTAAATTTGACTTTGGTGAAGTTTGTCGTCAATATCATTGTCAATATTGGTATGTAAATCACATGTCAAAAGTCCTTATCCTTTGAGATGTACATACATGTATATACCAAACAGACCTCAAAAGATTACGAGAGGTCATTTACTATCTTGTCAATATTCATGTTTTGTGTAAACATTGAAGATCAAATCAGAAATTATAATATTTTATACTCAACCGTACGCGTGAACCACAGATAACTGGTCCAGATTACAAAGTACAGTGGAACCTGTCTAAATGAGAGACCATCCTTTCTGCCACTGAAATATGGTCTCTCAAAACAGGTAGTCTCTCAAAACAGGTTTTATTTAAAGCGTTATTTAACCAAGTGGTTTTCAAAATGTAGTCTTTAAAGTCTGGTGGTCTTTTTCTCTGTCATAAAGACCATTATATTAATGTTGGCTGGTCTGAATCGTGAGTAGCTACCGATTCACTCCTCAAAAAATAATCATATTTGTTAGTTCAAATGAACATGGGAATCTTTCATAAAGGCATAGACTCATCACTTTCAATGGCTCAGTGGTAAGAGCATTTGACTTGCAGTCAGAAGGCTAAGGGTTTGAATCTGCATTTGGGCAAAAAAATTAAGACTTCATTAACTCGGCAATCATAAACACACATTTGGACTGGTCTATATAATTGATTCATTGATTTTGAGAGCTATACACAGGCATAAAAAAAATCTTATATTCCTATATTATTATGAAAATAAGATCAAATCCTGTGTGGCATTCATATACAAATAGTATGTTTAAGTTAATCAATTGCAATTGAAAAAGTGTCATATTTGCATGAGTTTCTCTAGAATTCTTCACAAAATTTATAGGAATTTAAGATTTTTTTATGCCTGTATATATGTCTCCTTTTTGTTATTCAGTATATAAAATTAAGTAGTAAAAAGAGGGAATATTTTATTTTGAAAGAAATCCAAGATCTTCTGCCTGGGAGGTCTGTCAATTGTCAAAGATCTCTAAATGTGTAAATCATTTCCATTTAAATGTGGTCCTGTAACACTGGATTGTAGAATAATACAGATTACACTAATTATGTCAGAGAAAAATCTGTTACCATGACAATGTGCTATCCTTTAATTTCCTGTCCAGCTTTATAGGAAGCAGTTAAATGAAATTAGTCATTTGTTTTTTTTGTTTTGTTTTTTTTTTAGAAAAAAAATCCATAGCATGGGTCAAAATTTGTGACATGTTGGCTATAGTTGGTGACTATCACTCCATATAGTAAAGAAATTCTTGACAGGAGGTATAATACTGATCAACGAAATAAACCATATAGAATGCTACACACATCACATTTTCAAAATGATCCAGATATTTGATTTGATTTTTTGTTTTACGCCACAATCAACAATTTTTCAGTCATATGATGGCGTCCAGTTTTTATTGGTGGAGGAGAAACCCCGTTTACCCGGGTAAAGACCACCGACCTTCCCTAGCAAACTTTCCCACTTAAAAAATGACCCTAGCAGGATTCAAACCAGAGGTGAGAGGCCGTGTGATTTAAAGCGCAATGCTCTAACCACTCGGCCACGGAGCAGATTCAGATATTGGAATAAAGTGCATGTAGAATCACTGCAGATATGAGACTAAAAATTCTGTATTGCAACTATTGACATTGCCACAGGATTTCTTTGTGGCTAATTGGATATTTTTGTAAATATAATACTAATGAGTATATTACATGCAGGTCTTCCAAGATAAAGTGGCACATCCAGGTTTTGCCAGAAACCAAAATAATAATGTTCATTTTCCAAATACATAGGTGTACAGGTAAAGCACTTTGCCTAAATGCTCTGATTCATAGCTTTTCTTAAGATCAAATATTTTTGCAGACAACGAATTTGTCACACCTGTTATCTGCCAGTTTATCTTGGTAGAGCTATAGGCCTACCATGTGATTTAGAAAAGACACAAAAAGGTGTTTTATACACTTTAATGTCAGATATTGATTTATAAAAAGATTAGGCTCCCTTTAACATCTGATTCCAGCTGAGAATATAAATACAAAAAATACACATTGAACAGCTGATTAAATAAACGAAAAAAAAAAAAAATTTCAATTCATGGTACTATTTATTTAACAATTATTCAACAAAGTGAAATATGTATACAATGATGTGCTGTATAACTGCCAGTGTTTATATGCAGTTTCCCTGGCATCCTGTTGCCTGAGCCAATTCTAACTGCAACTGGTGTTTTTCGCTCAGAACAAGTCCAATGTAAAAAAAAAAATCAATTTTACACCAGCATGAAGAAATTGATGATGAAACTGAATCCCTGATAGAGTAATCACATTGTAATAATCAAGTTTTGTGACTGGTTGTGTGCCTTGATTGACAGATTGTAGAGAACATGTAACTTGCTCATTTTATAGCACAGAGGAAAATTACAGCAATGTTGATAGACAAAATGTATGTCTAACAATTTTAATATGTATATTATTGCACTAGAATATTTATGTACTTTAAAACAAGATATTTCAGCACCAATTCATTTTTTTTTTTTGCAATTTTCACTCAAAGATATAAATATATTAAATTGTTCCTTGTTCTATAATTTGCCAATGGATTCATAACATAAGTATTGGAGTACTCTGTAATAATGGTTACCAATATATATAAATCTACAAAGTGCCAATTTTAAACTGCAGAAAGCATTTCCAGCTGTTACAGTGCTAAATATTGATGAGTTATTGACAGTGCCAGTTTAAGAGTACATGTATGTGTGTGAACTGCAATATGAAAATGGACTTGATAAAAAAAAATGGAAAAAACATGATATACAAATATGTTACAACACTTTGAAAACTTATATGGTAATTCACAGATCTTTCAAAATAAATTCAAAAATCATTTTTATAAAAGAGGAAATAGCAATAACATTTTTAATTTTTAGATTTTAAATATGTAAATAAATCAGTAAAATATCAGAAAATTTAATAAAAATAAAGTTCACATACTTTTAAAAAAAACTATTTTTTTTTCTACATTTGCATTTGTTGTGAGAAAGATATTAAAATCCCATCTGCCAATATGACTTGGTCATGTGTTCATAAAGTTTTTGGTTTTTTTTGCATTCAAAAAGCACTGGACAAATTCTCACCAACTTCAGTTTGCAAACTTTTAGGTAAAAGTTGGTTCAAATGGGGTATCATGTTATGATGTCATTTAAATACAACTTCCATAGGAATGATATTATGATCTACACCAGGTATCATGTTAATTTCCACGGGTATGATGGTATGATATATAAACAATTACAGGTATCATGATAGTTTCCACAGGTACAATGTTAAGACAGACATCTGATGCCATGTTATTTTCCCCAGGTATGATTTAAGACAGACATCAGGTATCATGTTAGTTTCTTCAGTTATGATGTTACGATATACATCAGGTATCATGTCAATTTCCTCAGGTACGAGGTTATGATATACTAACAGGTAGCATGTTACTTTCCCAAGGTATGATTTTAAGACAGACATCAGGTATCATGTTAGTTCAGGTATGATGTTAAGACAGACATCAGGTATGATATTATGATATCAGCAGGTATCATGGTAGTTTTCTCAGGTATGATCTTATGATATTAGCAGGTATCATGTTAGTTTCCTCAGGTATGATCTTATGATATCAGCAGGTATTATGTTAATTTCCTCAGGTATGATGTTATGATATCAGCAGGTATCATGTTAGTTTTACCAAGTATAATGTTATGATATCAGCAGGTATCATGTTAGTTTCCTCAGGTATGATCTTATGATATTAGCAGGTATCATGTTAGTTTCCTCAGGTATGATCTTATGATATCAGCAGGTATTATGTTAGTTTCCTCAGGTATGATCTTATGATATCAGCAGGTATTATGTTAGTTTCCTCAGGTATGATGTTATGATATCAGCAGGTATCATGTTAGTTTTCCCAAGTATAATGTTATGATATCAGCAGGTATCATGTTAGTTTCCTCAGGTATGATCTTATGATATCAGCAGGTATTATGTTAGTTTTCCCAAGTATGATGTTATGATATCAGCAGGTATCATGTTAGTTTCGTCAGGTATGATGTTATAATACCAGCAGGTATCACATTAGTTTCCTCAGGTATGATCTTATGATATAATATTATCATGTTACTTTCCCCAGGTATGATATTATGACACATATCATTTTAGTTCCCCTAAGTTTGATGTCATAACATATTTCAGGTGTCATGTTAATCTCCCCAGGTGCAAGGTTATATATCAGGTATCATGTAAGTTTCCCCAGATATTTTGTTAGTTTCCGCTGGTTTCATTTAAGTTTCCCCAGATATTTTGTTAGTTTCCGCTGGTTTCATGTAAGTTTCCCCAGATATTTTGTTCGTTTCCACAGCAGGCCTTTTTCTATAGTCTAAAGGGGCTTAATTTTGGCCCCATTTCCAGTGCAAACTGTTTTTCCCAATCTGATGAAAGAAATCCCAATTTGATGTTGAATCCATGATTGTTATGAAAAGTTAATTAATTAAAGGGGAAATTCATTGAAGAAAAAGATTCCATTACATTGAGATTTCCATGTGTGCAAACAATTTTTCCCAATTTGACACAGATTCACATTAAAATTCCTAATTGTGTCGCCAATGGCATTTTCCCAAAATTTACAGAAAAAGGCCTGCCCAGATATAATGTTAGTTATCCCCAGTTTTCATGTTAGTTTTCTCCAGGTATCATATTAGTTATCTCCAGTAATCATTTAAGTTTTCTCCATATATCATGTTATTTATCCCCAGGTATCATGTTATTTGTTCCCAGGTATCATGTTAGTTTTCCCCACATATCATTTTGTTTATCCCCAGGTATCATGTTAGTTATCCCCAGTTATCATATTAGTTATACCCAGTTAATTTTCTCCAGGCATCATTAGTTACACCCAGTTATCATGTTAGTAATCCCCAGATATCATATTAGTTATCCCCAGTTATTGCCATGTATCATATTGTTTATCAGAAGGTATCATGTTAGTTTTCCCCATATATCATTTTGTTTATCCCCAGGTATCATATTGGTTATACCCAATTAGTTTTCTCCAGGTATCATTAGTTATCCCCAGTTATATTATTTATCCTTTGGTATCATTAGTTATCCCCAGTTATCATATTATTTATCCTTAGGTATCATATTAGTTATCCAAGTTATCATGTTAGTTATCCCTAGGTATCATGTTATTTATCCCAAGATATTTTGCCAGTTATCCCTAGGTTTAATGCTAGTTATCCCCAGGTATCATGTCAGTTATCTTCAGGTATCTTGTTTGTTATCCCCAAATATCATCTTAGTTTTCCCCAGGTATCATAATAATTACACCCAGTTATCATGTTAGTAATTCCCAGATATCATCTTAGTTATCCCCAGTTATCATGTTAGATTTCTCCAGGTATCATACATATATTAGTTGTCCCCAGGTATCATGTTAGTAATCTCCAGGTATCATGTTAGTTATCCCCAGGTATCATGTTATTAATACCCAGGTATTGTGCTAGTTATCCCAGGTATCATGCTATTTATCCCAAGGTATCATGATAGTTTTTTCCTGGGTATCATGTTAGTTTTTTCCCAAGTATCATATGATTGTTTCCCAGGTATCATCTTATTTATTCTCAGATATCATGTTAGTTTCTCTCCAGGTATCATGTTATTTATTCCCAAGTATCATATCAGTTTCTCCCCAGTTATCATGTTATTTATTCCCAGGTAGCATGTTATTTATTCCTAGGTATCATGTTATTCATCACCAAATATCAGCTTATTTATTCCCAGGTATCATGTTAGTTTCTCCCCAGTTATCATGTTATTTATTCCCAGGTATCATGTTATTTATTCCTAGGTATCATCTTATTTATTCCCAGGTATCACATTAGTTTCTCCCCAGGTATCATGTTAGTTTCTCCCCAGGTATCATGTTATTTATTCCAAGGTATCATGTTATGATGCCCCAGCCACTGATTCAGCACACCTCTAATGTGTATCTTTGTTTCTGTCAGCTTCAGACACTTGTTGTTGGAGGAGAACTTCCATGTTCTAAGGAGGATGCAGCAACTCTTGCCAGCATTCAGCTTCATATTGAGGAGGCATGGCCAGAAGAAAATGTCGCCGATCTTGATAAACCAGACCTGGGTATATTCGACAGAAAGTTATTAGATCACCATAAGTTTCTCACAAAAACAGCGGATCCACAGGAGAACCTTCGGAAGCGTAAGGAACTCATACGGAACAACAGAGCTCTAAGAATTACCAGTAGTCGCAGAAAAGGAAGACTTGTGCGACAGCTGACGTGTGTTGGAGAACACGATGTCGATTCCTCGACTGAAATTGACCTTTCAAAATTCCTGCCACCAGATTTCAATACTTCAAAGAAAATTAGATCACTTATACAGGTACTGGTAGTTAAATAAGACTTCAGGTGTGGTCCGATTTACATAACTTGGCAGGGTGGAGTGACATATTGATTATCATACCGTCGGTTATAGTCCCTTTTCAATTATGACAGACTTCATGAGAAATGTGGGTTTTTTTTACGAGCTGGATAACCGGACATATGATGACGGAAGTAGGAATGATTAGGATTGCCAGTGTAATTTTAATATATATCGACTTAAATTTAAACTCATGCAGGTCAAGAAAATGTTCACAGAACTCCACCCTGCCAGGTTATACCGATTTTACTGTATATCTTGATTTTAGATACATGGTTACTGGGCGTTCATAACATCATGGTAGTTAATCTTAAATTGGCATATTTTGATAGACTATTACAAGCAGATATCACAGGATCGATGTACTTTTACCGGAATACTGCACCTCATTTCAACAAAACGGCAACATTTATTGAGTACTTGGAAATATTCGCTCCTTATTTGAGAGGGTGAATTTAAAATGAAGACGAAATATTCAAGCCACAGGACATTCATGCTATCGGGGTAATCTCCTAAGACTATGGTGATTAAAAGCGAATTTAAGACTAGGTGAATATGTTTCCCGATGTTATCTGATGAAAAAATCTATGTATGCAGTAATTCTAAATGTACATGTACCTGCCATGGTTATGAACAATGAGTAATAAAACGAGATGGAACGATATGTAGTAAATATCAAGTACTCAAAACTCCCGAAGAATATAAATGCTCCCTAAATGATGGAGTTAAATGGTTCATGTTATTTATTAGGATCCGCATGACATGTTAAATTCTGTCATTTTCATTCACAGGTAAAACGTTTCAGCATTTACCTGTAGTTGCAGGTGACAATGTAGCAACCAATAATCTCAGGAACCAACAAGTGGTGTAGGGAATTGATTTTATCTCCTGACATTTTATAAATCAAAATATTTCCCGTACTTTAAGTTTCAAGGTGTTAACTTTGCTGTATATGATATGTTATCATCAGGATTTATAGATATATATATATCACTCTTAAATGTTTAGCACTTTTTTCTAACTGCAGATGAATTGGTTTTGCTTTCCTTTTGTTTAGAATGTGCAATTCAGATAAATATCGTAAATAACTGACAGTATTTGCTTTTCAGATTTATCGTATTAGCTTTACAGAGCAAAAGAAGGCAGGATTGTAATTTATAAAATTGTCTTTCTGCATTTAAAGAAAAGCTAAAGTGGGGTTGTACTAAACTTAATATGTTGTATAAGGGATAATCTGGTACAAATACTTAACTATATACAGTAAAACCTTGTTATACTGCCACCATTTGTTCAGCCAAAATTATTTTAGTTAGCTATTATTAGTTAACTGACTAGATAATTATTTGTTAACTGACTATATTATTATTTGTAGATTTGTTAACTGGCTAGATTATTATTTGTTATTTTTGTTGACTAAATCAGACTACATTTGTATATTTTTATTTATTTGTTTGTTAATTAATTAGATTCTAATTTGTGAAACAGACTAGATTCTTATTTGTGATTTTGTTGACTGACTATACTATTATTGATTTATTGTTTATAAACTGACTGAACTACAATTTGTTTACTAACTGGACTATTATTTATTGATCTAATGATTTTTAAATTGTCAATAAACTAGATTATCTTTTTTTTTCATTTCTTAACAGATAAACACATTTCCTCTGTAAACTAATCAGATAAAAATTTTGCTCATTCATTATACTGACTATATACATGTAAATGTGTTAATTGTCATGTTCATGTCACATCTTTTTTTGTATTTTCTTTTAGGAAAAACAGAAGAAACTTTGGCATACCCCTTACTATGACAGCGAAATCAAACTTAAACAGCAATATATCAAAATATGTAAAAATTTGCCTACTTATGGCTGCAAGTTATATCAAGTAAAAGAACTACTTAGAGGCAATGCTCAGAAAAAGGTATATGTCTGTCTGTCTCTGTGTCTCTATCTCTGTCTGCCTGTCTGTCTGCCTGTCTGTCTGTCTCTCTCTCTCTGTCTCTGTGTCTGTCTGCCTGTCTGTCTGTCTGTCTGTCTTTCTCTCTCTGTGTCTGCGTCTGTCTGTCTCTGTCTGTCTGTCTGTCTCTCTCTCTCTGTCTGTCTGTCTGTCTGTCTCTCTCTCTCTCTCTCTCTCTCTCTCTCTCTCTCTCTCTCTCTCTCTCTCTCTCTCTCTCTCTCTCTCTCTCTCTCTCTCTCTCTCTCTCTCTCTTTCCACTTCCTTTCAGACGAAAAGAGAAATATGTATTTACATATACTGTCTCTCTTTCTTGCCCCCTCTGACTTTTTCTCTCTCATTTCCTTTTACACTTGCCTCTACATGCTCTAGAAATGTAAACAGTTGAAAAAATTTTATATTACATGCACCTGATAAAGAAGGTTACCTTGGTTAATAGAGTAAGTGAATGTATATATATATATATATATATATATATATATATATATATATATATATATATATATATATATATATATATATATATATCAATCAAAAGAAATTTAATTTTGCCAGCTCAAAAAGATATTTAACTTTTAAACAAATTGAATTTTTAAAAATATTGACACATGTTTTATCCTTTAAAAAATTTTCTCTTTCTATTGAGAGTTTGAAATATCTTTTAAAATCATGAAAAAAATATATATATAAAAGTATTTCTCTGTATGACAGTAAATCTTGTTTTATTTTGCTGTAGGTTTTGAGGTTGTTAGGTGTTGCCAATGATAAACTTGTGCTTCTGGACAACAAGACCAAATTATTAGCCAAGTCCCAAAGTATACGTGAACTGGAAGTATGGAACACTGGTAGTGGAAAATACCATGATGGCCTGATGCTAGAGTTTCGTGGTGCCAAACCTTGGCACCTTGCCATGTCAACACAAGAGAACCTCAAGTCCGTTACTGCAGTATTGTGGGATGCATTGGACATGGATGGAAGGTTTCTTAACAACGGAACACTGCGTAGAGATAGTTTTGATTTTGGTATTATTAATCTGTATCATTGCATCATGAAAATAGATAAAGACCTGGGGACCCGTTTTACGAAAGGTCGTAAGTCCTAAATCCTATGTCTTGGTCCTAATTGTCATGGGAATGACCAATCAGCAATGCATTGTCATGGTAGTTAGGACTAAAAATTAGGATTTAGGACTTACGACATTTCATAAAACAGGCCCCTGTTTTCCTAAATTAACTATATTTTGGGCATTTTAAACATCACACAAAAAAGTGTGGTATCTTTATATATACATGTGTAGACCAGGCCTCTGTGACAGTGGTTAGCGATGTGTAGGTCAGGTCTCTGTGGCAGTGGTTAGCGATGTGTAGACCAGGCCTCTGTGGCAGTGGTTAGCGATGTGTAGACCAGGCCTCTGTGGCAGTGGTTAGCGATGTGTAGGCCAGGCCTCTGTGGCAGTGGTTAGCGATGTGTAGGCCAGGCCTCTGTGGCAGTGGTTAGCGATGTGTAGGCCAGGCCTCTGTGGCAGTGGTTAGCGATGTGTAGGCCAGGCCTCTGTGGCAGTGGTTAGCGATGTGTAGGCCAGGCCTCTGTGGCAGTGGTTAGCGATGTGTAGGCCAGGCCTCTGTGGCAGTGGTTAGCGATGTGTAGGCCAGGCCTCTGTGGCAGTGGTTAGCGATGTGTAGGCCAGGCCTCTGTGGCAGTGGTTAGCGATGTGTAGACCAGGCCTCTGTGGCAGTGGTTAGCGATGTGTAGGCCAGGCCTCTGTGGCAGTGGTTAGCGATGTGTAGGCCAGGCCTCTGTGGCAGTGGTTAGCGATGTGTAGGCCAGGCCTCTGTGGCAGTGGTTAGCGATGTGTAGGCCAGGCCTCTGTGGCAGTGGTTAGCGATGTGTAGGCCATGTCTCTGTGACAGTGTTTAGCGATGTGTAGGCCAGGTCTCTGTGGCAGTGGTTAGTGATGTGTAGGCCAGGTCTCTGTGGCAGTGGTTAGCGATGTGTAGGCCAGGCCTCTGTGGCAGTGGTTAGCGATGTGTAGGCCAGGCCTCTGTGGCAGTGGTTAGTGATGTGTAGGTCAGGCCTATGTGGCGGTGGTTAGCGATGTGTAGGCCAGGCCTCTGTGGCAGTGGTTAGCGATGTGTAGGCCAGGCCTCTGTGGCAGTGGTTAGAGAGCATTTTGCTTTGACCCATGAAGTGTCTCACTTCTGACCAGTGCAGTTTCAAGCCCTGCTGGTACCTAAGCTGATTTTTGCGGGAAAGTTTGCCAGTTCACTTGCGGAAGGCCAGTGGTCTCTTCATGGATACATTGTAATTTGCGGTTCTGCATCCTCCACCATTAACGACTAGCTGCCGCCATATAGCTGAAAAATTGTTGGGTGTGGCATTAATCACTATTCAGAATATAATAAAATTATACATGTATGTTCTTTCACAATTTAAAAGGCGATTTTCTTTCACCAAACTTCATGTCAAAACAATTTTTGTTCTGAAACATGCACTTTTGGATATTTCAATAATCTCCTTATAAACCTCCTGTATATTATATCACAGAGTATGTACATGTCACGTCATAAACCTCCTGTATATTATATCACAGAGTATGTACATGTCTCCTCATAAACCTCCTATATATTGTATCACAGAGTATGTACATGTCTCCTCATAAACCTCCTATATATTGTATCACAGAGTATGTACATGTCTCCTCATAAACCTCCTGTATATTATATCACAGAGTATGTACATCATCTCCTGTATATTATATCACAGAGTATGTACATGTCTCCTCATAAACCTCCTGTATATTGTATCACAGAGTATGTACATGTCACCTCATAAACCTCCTGTATATTGTATCACAGAGTATGTACATGTCGTTTTTATGTCAGACTACAAATATAAACCTCCTGTATATGATATCACAGAGTACATGTATGTACATGTCTCCTCATAAACCTCCTGTATATTGTATCACAGAGTATGTACATGTCGTTTTTATGTCAGACTACAAATATAAACTTCCTGTACTATGCTTAAGGTATATAGGATGACTAAATACTGATACTTGGTTTCCATTGTAAAACCTCCTTTGCTACTTGTATGTGTATAATTATAGAAAGTGAACATTCTTTATTTTGTATCATAGATTTCCATCACAAACCTCCCATGCTACATATATATTATGCTTAATTATGGGGGATCTAACTGCTGTTTTTTTTACATTGTAGATTTCCATCATAAACCTCCTATGCTGCGTCCAGTTGTAGAGGGTGGAACCAAATACTCCCAGGAGCTCCAGAACCTACAAAAGATGCTGCACTTCCCAGAAGAGGTAGCCGTTCTGTTGACCAACACAGAACATGCTCTCTTTAATAGAATACCTCCAGCACATTATATACGCCAGGTGACCACTGACCTCTCCAGAGGGTCCTCAATTTACTGCAGGGTTTCAAGTGTTGAGGACTTAATTCAGAGATTTAACGAGGTCAGTGTATTCATGATCTTAAATCCAAATGTATATAGAAGAATGATAGAATCCTATGTGGGTGTGTTGAGTGGATAAGGAATCTCCACCTGAGTGGGAAGAAGCTAGTTTTCCAATCCAAGGGTTTCCCCAGGATTGGACTTTCATATTCTTTCCATGTGAGTTGAGATTTCTGTGGTCTTAAAAGACAGGTCACTATATCTTGAAAAGAGGTTTTAATTAAAGGATTATTTAATCAAGTGGTTTCCAGAATGAAGTCTCACAAGACAGGTGGTGTTTTATTTAGAGTTGTCTCTCAAGAAAAGTTCCACTATATTTTTAATGCTGTAACCATTTTAACAGCACAGAGCATAATAGAATGCTCCGTAATTACATTTACATTCTTAGGGATGAGGTTAAAGTCCAAACCATTTTAAAACACCACTTGTCATGAAAAAGTGCCACATTTTTGCATCTATCATGCTGTACATGAAGTGATCTAGTTAAGGTGTTTCAGTACAGTGCAGAGATAGTGTACCAGAGTTAGCAGCTAGTTCTTTCCCCTCCGGAAGTTTCCTCAGAGAATGAATTGGCTTGCTAATTCTTTCCCACGATTAAAAAAACTGGCTAGCTGATCCCCTACCCCCACACTTGATTAAGCAGGGGATAGGGTAGAATCTGCTGCTACACTGGTACATATACATGTACTTGCTGTTCATCAATATGCAACTCATGATAGATTGTCAGAATAAGTAGGGACGTATGTAAAAGGTATGGTGGTTGCCAGCCAGGAAATTGGTTTTTCTCTAGAAATCAGGATTCTTCCCACAGTTTGCATCACTTTATGCTGACATCAGTGCCCCCCACAAGAGACGTGATATAGTATTGTTTGTTGATTATAATCGTCTTGAACTTGAATGTTGTTTTACGCCACACTCAACTATTTGAATGTTGTTTTATGCCACACTCAACTATTTGAAGGTGTGAATGCCACACTCATCAGTTTGAATGTTGTTTTGTGCCACACTCAACAATTTGAATGTTGGTTTATGCCACACTCAACAAGACCTGTTTTTAGTGGTGAAGAAGACAACCCAGTTACAATAAACCTCGGAAGAAGAGACCATCGGCTTTCCCCAAGTACAGTAAACTGCCAAACTTTCTCACAAAATCGACTTAGGTTTATAATTGTTGTAAAATAAAAATAAAAAATTTAATGCTTTGATAATTATGAATATTGACATGAATGTTATTATTATTGTAAATGGTATATATTTTACATTTTATGTATTTCCAATAGGTAAGTTCGTGGGTGACTCAACTCATCATAACGCAACCAACCCATGAGGACCGGAAGTCAATTCTATCCTGTATACTACGACTTGCTTTCTGTTGTTGGTGTTTTGGTAATTTTAACACTACCATGGAGATTGTTGCAGGTCTCAAGTAAGATATCATTTTAGAAACTTTGTACATTTGTTTCAAAATTACATATTTTTCTTATTTTTATATTTTTTCAGTGATATTATGAATGTGTTTCACAAAAATTTACCTATACAGAAATACTCATATTTTTGTGTCAAGTACTCTCCTGTCAACCCTGTTTTGGTTTAATTTTGGCTCTATTGACACCCCTATTTTGATTTGATTTTGACTCTTCTGTCACCCCTTTTTTTCTTGATTCCAACTCCTGTCACCCCTGTTTTGATTTGATTTTGACTCTTCTGTCACCCCTGTTTTGATTTTTTAACTTGATTTTAACTCCTGTCGCCCATGTTTTGAGTTTAATTTGACTTGTTATTTTTGTAAACTAGTACCAATTTATCTTGATATCCTGTCAACTTGATGATTTTGACTCTCCTGCACTTTTATACATGTATTTGCTTAAAGGGAAATAACTCTTGGAGAATTAATGTTAAAAATATGTTAGGGATAATTGTCAATTGAATATTTCTAAATCTACATTTAAAATTTCTTTTGCAGAAAGATATATGACTTATATACTCAGGGTTCACACAGACCTTGAAAAGTGCTTGAATATAAAGTTAGTCCTTGAAAAGTGCTTAAAAACAGAAGTACACTTGAAAAGTACTTGAATTTATTGAAACATTCTTGATTAATTTCATCAGAGTGTTCGAATTCTACCTCTTGCATGTTGATTCATCACTAAGGAAAGACTTTAACCAAAACAATTCAGTTCGATCATGTAGACGCTTGACCTAGTATACTGCTGGGTCTCATTAGAGTTTAATGGAACTCCAGTTCGAATCCCACTAGAGTCATTTCAAATTAAGTGGGAAAGTTTGCCATTTTCTTGCGGAAGGTCGGTGGTCTTTACCCAGGTAACCGGGGTTTCTCCTCCACCAATAAAAAACTGGACGCCAAAAAATTGTTGAGTATGGCGTAAAACAAAAAATTGAATCAAATCAAATGGAACTCCAAGAAGAATTTTGAGGACTGCCGTTTACCAGTAATGAAATGTGAAAGAACCTCGTTGATGATGTTAATTTGTTGTTTTGCTTTTACTTTGGTTTAGCTTCTAACGTCTTGATAGCTTCAATAAACCCATCGAAAGTGCTTCATAAACACCTGGAAAAGTGCTTGAAAAATCTATTTCAATGGCTGTAAGCACCATTTTGGATACTATAGTGTTTGAATGAGCATTCTATATCACAATATTTATTGACAAGGGTGAGACATGTATACATTCAAGTTATTTCTTCTCAACTACAGGTCAGAGAAACTTAAACCATTTTGGCTGTCAATTCGTGATGAGGATCTCTCGATGTTTGACATGCTATCTAACGCCCTCATGTCAAGGGAGCTAACTGATGAATACCGAGAGGCAGTCAGCAGAGCATTAGATATTGCAGACTGTAAAGTGGTTCCATTTTTTGGAGGATTTTTGAGAGAATTAAGAGCAATGTATATGAATGTTCCGAGTATTATCGTACTCCCTGCAGATGAGAATCAATCACTTGAGGTATTGTATAACATCACAGCTTGAAACTTAATTTACATGTACAGTGGAACCTGTCTTGAGAGACCACCCACCTGCCACTGAAATGTGGTCTCCCTCTCAAGACAGGTGGTCTCTCAATAAAGGCTTTATCTACAGGATTATTTAAAAAATTTTATCATTTTATTTTTCAACAAAAGCTTCACAAAACATTTTATTAACTCATCAACCCTTGAAAAGCAATGGACTCTCCAGTAAATCAATGACTTAGACCAGTCCAAATGTATCTTTAGGGTGAATGAGTTAAAAAAAAATTATACATGAACACAGGTTATCTCCCTTTAACAGAAAGCCAGAAAAATACATAACTAGATCAACATATATATTTAGATGTCAGCTTACCCTGTCAAAACTACAGACAATAATAGACTGGTTCAATACGAAAGAAAAGAACATACCATTAAGTTACAAAGGGGTGGGAGGGCATATATTGATATTGATAAGACTTTGAGAAGTATCAAAAGTGTTAAAATATTGAGTTTTTCTACACAAATTTCATACTTGGAATTTAGTTCATTTGTTTTAATTCAGTATCTTGATATGATTTTCTCATTCTTTTGAAGATGTCACCAGATTTAGCTAGAGTAGGCAGAAATTGTAGCCCATGCATTTTTTGTTGCTAAAGATTTGAATTTCATTTGAAATCAATTTAAAGCACAATATTACTTATCTTTATTAGATAATGACAAGTTTGCAACATACAAGTATAGGTCAGCAGATATATTCATGTGACCTTCAAAGAATTTCTAAAAAAGAAATATTTTGATTATAATGTCATTGTTGATAACAAAATTTAGTTTCCATTTTAACACTTTACCCCTTTTTATTTTGCAGGTCATTTCTGACTTTAATGGTGAAGACCGGTTTATGACTCGTATAGGGGTTGGTGGGTTGATAAACATTGATAAGCTGAAACAGACACACCTTATTTTGAATGACATATCTTTGTTTCACTATCATGCCAAACAACAGATGGAGGGAGAGGAGCCGAGAAGGTATGGTTTTTAAATCTTTGTAAATCAATGTAACTCTTAATACAGTCAAACTTGTCTATAAAGGCCACTCAAGGAACAGGCAAAAGTAGCTCTTATAGAAAGGTGGCCTTTATACAGAGGTTTATTCATTATAAAAAATCTTAACAAAGATTATGTTTGAATGGCCTTTATAGGCAGGTGCTCTTTGTACAGAGGTGGCCTTTAATGCAAGTTTGACTGCAGTTTGTTTGTATTATTGTTGCTTTAATGTTGTTTTACATCCTTGTCCATATTGTAAGAATATTCATAGTTTAGATTTTAGATTTTTGCATATTTTGTCAAACAGCTGTCAAAGTTATCTTGTAAAAAGGTGAACTGGATCAGATTTTTAAGATGAAACATTTCTTAAATTCAAACTTTCTTGTGTACTTGGATTTTACTGTACAAAATCCAAATTTTATGTTTCCAAATGATTAGTTTGTTAAGTGTCATTTCAAATATATATCTTTATTAAGAATTGAACTCGGTATTATAGGTGTGATTATACACATACGTGTACATGTTATCAGTTCCTGTTGTTGCTGTATTGTTGTTAAACGTCCCACTCAAGAATTTTTTCCTCATATGGAGATGTCACCAAATGTCGGTGATGGGCTTCAAATTTTGTCCTATGCTCGGCATTTAATATGGCCATTGAGCAGTGAGGGTTCTTTAATATACCAACACCTACTGTGTCATGGGGACCTTGGTTATAATCATTTCATGTTCACCTGAAAGTTTTAAGATTTTTTGAAACGCATTTTGATTCTTGGTCAACAAACAAAACCATTTTTAGTGAAGTGTATTGACTACATATTATCTTGGTTTGAATTAGGTGCCTTAATAATGCATCTTGTCACAAATGAAACGGATGTAAACTGTGTAACATACCCTTTTGGTAATTCTGTACATTAACTTACAAAAATGAGAATTTTCGCTTTAGTACAAAAAGCAATTTTTTCACTGTTAAAGATACTTCTTAGATCGATGTACAATAACAGAAAAGAGATATACAGAGGCATAAAAATTCTTAAGTTCCTATAAATTTTGTGAAAATCACTTTAGAATCCTAGGTTTGGCACTTTTTCAATTGCAGTTGATAAACTAAGCCTTACTATTTTTATATGAATACCACATTGGATCTGACCTTATTTTCACAAAATATATAGGAATATAAGAATTTTTTATTCCTGTGCATAGCTCGATATCCTTTATTACTATGCATCAAGTACAAGTAGTGAAAATAGACAAAAACGAAATAATTTTGGGGGGTTAAAACACAACTAATGCCCCTATAAATAGATTTATGACACACTCAACACATTTTCAGTAATTTAATAATGGTAGGTTTCTATTTCCACAAGTAAACAGGCATTTCCTCACAAAGTCGGCTTAGGTTTCAGTGGGGCTTGAATCCGCACTGACTATAGGTTACTAAGATGGTGTTAACATACATGTATGTGTCATTTCTATTTTTAGTTCGGCGCCAACAGAGGATGTCGAAACTGAGGAGAACGATGCAGAAAGCGATTACGATTTGGATTTGGATTCTTATCAGCCAGTGCGGTCCACTTTCAACGAGCATGAAGTCATGATTGTCACGCCAAAACTGGCTAAACTGAGCCACCATCATTTACAGTGTATGCATCATGGGATTACCGTTGTTCATGTCGATGACGATAGTAGTAGATCGTATATGTGTTATTTAAGGTTACAAGCAGACAACGCTACACTTTCGTGGCACAAACCGTCCTGGAGCTCACTAATTTCTAGTAGTTCCTCATGTCCGGACTATAGTCTTCGTGGCGAATCAGACTCTATTTCAACTCAGGTATTATGCATTCGTTACTCAGGTGGTGAGGATGTAAATGACACACTAGAAGATGGATACATTGATCTCAGAGTAGTCAAGGAGGTTTTCTCGGGTGACGAGGAACCCATCGATCTTGGTGCCATATCAAAACGTTACTGTATGGAAGACATTGACGTGAAACATAATGTGATCTGTCTTCTTTACGGGACGGGACCATCTGAGAACAAAAAATTATATTTTGTGGCTCCCTATAATGTGGCCAGATTGTGGTTGGGAGGATTACAAAAGTTAGTGCGAGCATTTCATAAACTTCAGTGGCAAACAGACAAACGTGTTCAACATCTGAAATATCAATATCTTCAGTTGTTTTATGACGGAGAACGATGTCAAGGGCCCACTCCAGCAGAGGCTATAAAGGTATTTATCATCAATGGTCGTAGTTTTTGGTTGATAACTTCTGATATTTATTGTTATTTTCTTACTAAAATTGGAGAGTTTTTTTAAAACAATCAAAAACTTTTTCGAAAGTTTGAAGTTTTGTACAGGTCTTGATTTTTTTCCTTCATAAATTAAGTGAATTAACTCTTGATTTCTTGAACACCAAAACCTCTAAATTCCTGAAACCTTGAAGTCAGTTCAAAGTCCCGACTTATATATTAATTTATATTTCACTCTCTAAACCTTTAGATCAATTCGAAGTCCCCATTTGTATATTCATTTATATTTCAGTCTCGAAACTTCGAAGTCTGAGGAATTATCAATGAATTTATAAAAATTAAATGCCCTAAGCCAGAATGACACTGGAATCCTTACCTGAAATATTAAACACAAGGTGTTTTGACAACTGGATGACAAATAGGTCGTGATTTTGCGTTTTACTGTAGTTCTTTTCAAATGTGCCGTCACGGTCATGTTGTTGTTGCTACGTAGGAGTAGTTTCCCTCGAATGACTTTCAATGTTTCAAATATGGCAGCCTGTGAATGATACCCGGAAATTCTTGAAGTACTTGATACACAATTCAAGTTGTCTCCCATTGTATAATGCTTGTTTAATACAAACGGCGGAAAACACGGGTTGGGAAAAGGGCAAGGCGCGTTGAAAAAAGGGCATGGCGTCAGAAAAAAAGGCATGGCATCATGGAAAAGGGGCATGGCGCAGCACCATGCTAATTGGGCATGGCGCAGCGCCATGCTAATTGGGCTTGGGGAAAGCACTAACAAGTATCATGTCCTAATCCGATACATAATAAAGAAAAGATAATTACACATATTTTATGTTTGAAAGTTAGGTACAGGGATTGTTTATGACAAAATTCATTTGAATTCCGAAAACAAAAACCCAAACATCCCTTATTTTTTGTATAGTATTAAGAACCTACATTGATCGAAACATCGATTTCTGGAACTCTTGAAACCTCGAATTCTTGAAGTTTTTCAGTGGTCCCATGGACTTCGAGGTATCGAGAGTCAATTGTGTATGTGATAATTAAAGGAAAAAGACATTTACGATAACATAGATTTACTAACAAACAAGTAGGGGTGGAATGTACGAATTATTTATACACTGAATTTAAAAATTCTGAAAAAAATATCCTCATATTTACATTTCCTACTTTTGTAAGTAGAATAAACTGTCAGTTTGTGATAAAATGGTTTCACTATTACTAACTGCGTGAAATATGCATTTCTGTAAAATCAGCACATGTGATTGTAACTTGGGTATGATGAAAATTTGAACAGTTCAGGGTTCAAAACTATGGGTAATCTGGTAGCCAGTGGCAACCACATATTCTTCATGGCTACAAGATCTTGTTTCTGAAGCTGATCTGTCTAGTCATTTCTAATAGAGGTAATGTATCTGTTTAATAAATGTTCTTTCTTGATATTCTGAAAACATAACACCTTTGATTCCTGATCTATTGATAATAGTAACCCTTTCAACCTCAGAGATTATAATAGACTGATCTGAAAAAAACTGAAAGGAGCATGCCATTAAGATACTTGGGGGAGGGGGGGTTAAGGTATAAAGGGGTTTCAAGATTGTGAAATTCATGCAAGGCAAATAAAATCTGTACATAACTGGCACATGTGTTGGATAGCCAAATACATGTATAATTCATCAGACATATCTAATTATCATGTTTACAATAAAATATCTCCTCATTGTAATTCATTTAAAATTTCTAAATTCTTTGTAAATTCTGATGACAAATAACTTTTTTTTTTAATTCTGGGCTAGTGACATTGGCGTAGGGCTTATAAGTTTAAAAATTTGCCAGACCCACCAACTAATGTACCTAGGTTTGTAAGTTTTCTTAAATTTTACCCTTGCAGTTTTATATTAATGTACATTTTGATGATAATGCAGGGTTTTCCCTAGGGTTGAGTTTTAGTGAGTCCCATTTTGATATATTTTTAAAAAATACAAATTTCAAAATTTCAAATAATATATAACAGCTAATTCAAGTTTAGACATTTTTCTTACAGTTCAATATGACTAGAGTACCTGAAATAAATAAGTTTAAAACATTTGTGCTATGTACTTTTTGTTATGATAAACACCCTTTTTTCAGTCTCAAACTCCAAACCAGACCAGTAAGATACAGATGTACATTGTGCAGTGCATTCTCAGGGACTCAGCTTTATTTATTTTGTGTGTCCCCAAAATATTTCATGCATCAGAGATGCAGAAGTCATGCAGAAGAGGAAACTGTGTGAATATAGAAGCTGAAGTATTACACGTGTACAATATACATGTATGTCAGATCTTTGTTAGTTTGAATCGTTATACAGCGGTGGTCAGTTTTTAATGGTGGAGGAGAGAACCCATTACAATATACCTGGGAAGAAACCACTTGCCATCTGCTAGTACATGTTAACTGGCAATTCTCTCTTGAACAGGGTTTTAAGCTGAGCTTACCAGAAGTGAGAGACTTCTTGGTTCAAGAGGGAAGCTCTAGCCTGTCGGCCACAGAGCCCCCTCCCTCCACCCCACATTAGTTGGCAAGGAAATCTGTGAATATCATCTATATATATTTTCTAAGGTGTTTACCTGGTTAAATGCTTGTAAAGTCATGGATGTTGACCTCCTGAAATTTTCCTGGAAATTCCAACATAATCCTGTAACAGACCAGTACTAAAGGTTAAATCAATGTCTAGTGCAAAAAAGTCTTTCACTAGGTCAAATGCAAGAAATATATCTAGTTCTCAGTCAATCCCTTGCTACTGAGTTTTTAGTCTATGGGTTGCTGTTTAATGAGAAAAAATACCCTCCTTCCCAAAATTATAAATAATTTTGATACACAGACAAGTGATTATGTTGTTTAACACCTGATATATCTAACAGGTGATTATGTTGGGGATCACCTGATATATATGTTTAACACCTGATATATCAAACAGGTGATTATGTTGTTTAACACCTGATATATATGTTTAACACCTGATATATATATATATATATATATATATATATATATATATATATATATATATATATATATATATATATATATATATATATATATATATATATATATATATTATATATATATATATATGTTTAACACCTAATATCTAGCAGGTGATCATGTTGGGGATCACCTGATATCATATCAGACAGGTGATTATATTGTTTAACAGCTGATATCATATCAGACAGGTGATTATATGATATATATGTTTAACACCTGATTATATATATATATATACCTATATATATATATATATATATATATGTTTAACACCTAATATCTAGCAGGTGATTATGTTGGGGATCACCTGATATCATATCAGACAGGTGATTATATTGTTTAACAGCTGATATCATATCAGACAGGTGATTATATTGTTTAACATCTGATATGTCAGACAGGTAATTATTATGTTTAACACCTGATATCATGTCAGACAGGTGATTATGAACTATACATCATTGTATCATGTCAGACAGGTGATTATGTTGTTTAACACCTGATATCATGTCAGATACATGTAGGTGATATTCTGTTATGGATTATTAGTTATATAGTGATTTCCATATCACCCCTGTAAAACACTATATAGCGAATTTATCCCACCAATGACTTTTTGTTGCTTTTTAAAGTAATTCTTGAATGCAGTTCCATTCTAACCTTCATTATTTCTTCTTAGCTGTTTCTCAGAAAGTGTAGAAGGGATCTCCTTGAACTTTGACATGAAGATTCCCCTTGAGGTCTAGTTGTGCATATTGCATTTTCAGAGAGATCAGAATCCAATATGGTCAACAAGGGACTATCTTGGATTTTGACCAAAGGAAGTTTACCACTTCTTCTCAGAAAGGACTGAAGGGATCCCCTTGAAATTTGACATGAAGGTTCCCCTTGAGGTCTAGTTGTACATTTTCAGAGAGATCGGAATCCAACATGGCCGACAGGTGGACATCTTGGTTTATGACCAAAGGCTTTTTGTTACCACTTCTACTCAGAAACAACTGAAAAAATCTCCTCGAGATTTGACATGAAGGTTCACCTTGAGGTCTAGTTGTGCATACATGTGTATTACATTTTCAGAGAGATCATAATCCAACATGGCTGACAGACAGCCATCTTGGATTTTGACCAAAGGAAGATTGTTATTGCTATTTCTAAGAAAGGATTGAAGGGATGTACTTGAAATCTGATATGAAGGTTTCCCGTGAGGTTTAGTTGTGCATATGACATTTTCAGAGAGATTGGATTCCAACATGGCTGACAGGAGGCCATCTTGGATTTTGACAATGGAAGTATGTTACCCCTATTTCTCAGTAAGTAATGAAGGGATCTTGTTTAAATTTGACATGAAGTTTCCCTTTGAGGTCTAGTTGGGCATATTATATTTTCCGAGAGATCAGAATCCAACATGACTGATAGGCTGCCATTTTGGATTTTGACCATAGGAAGTGTGTTATTATTTATATTTCTCAAAAGGTACTGTAAGAATCCCATTGAAATTTAACATGAGGGTTGCCTTTGAAGTTTGAGGTCTAGTTGTGCATATTACATTTTCAGAAGGAACAGAATCCAACAATGCTGGCAGGTGGCCATGTTGAATTCCATTCTCTCTGAAAATGTAATATGTTCAGTTGAAGATTAGTTTCACTATTATCTTGTGAAAAAAGTATTTTATCGAAATATGGATTTAAGTTAAAATTCAATGTTGAGACACAAAATAAGAGAAAAGAACAGTGTGTCATAGATCAGACATAGAACATTCCATGGTGGGTGCCAAGATCCCTCTGGGATCTCTTGTTTATATCTCTCATTTGCTAAGAATGACATCACCCATGAGGGGTGATATCAAAACTAATATCAGGTGGATAGGTAACCTGATACAAGAATATGTTGTATACTTTTAAACCAATCGTATTCCTAGTAGTTTGCCAGAGGTGAGATAATACCTGATATAATGTCAGACAGGTGATTATGTTGTTTAACACTTGATATCATGCCATACAGGTGATTATGATCTAAAACACAGGATATTATGCCAGACAGGTGATTTTGTTATTGAACACCTGATTTGTCATGTCAGGTAGGTGATTCTGTTGTTTATCACGTGATATCATGTCAGACAGGTGATTTTGTTGTTTAACACCTGATTTATCAGACAGGTGATTATGATGTTAAGGTGATTATGATGTTTAACACCTGATTTGTCAGATAGACAAATTCTGTGATGTTATCTATCACCTGATATCATCTCAGACAGGTGATCCCCGTTCTCTATCACCTGATACTAAGATAATCTTTGTCACAACTGGCTTACGTCTGCCTAATATACTATAGCTGTTTCTGTTTATATTACTCATGTTTTGCATCACACAATATGTTTTATAGTTAAATATTCACAACCACTTTTTAATTGGGAAAGTTAAATACATGACCTAAAACAAGTTGACTGGCAAACTTATTTCTCCACATAATCCACTTAAACTCAAGTGGAACTCAAACCAGCACCAACTAGAGGCATGAGAACTTTTCCTTTGAAACACGTTGTGTTCTAATATCCACTTAACCACAGGGACCCTTACAATTACCTGTCAAATTAGACAATGGATGTTACCTGAGAATAAACCTTATTTTAAAACCGATCTTTCATTGTTCCCATTTTCTGATATGTCACATAGAGTATCTAATGCAGTCCACTATGGGGTCATGTACAAATGACCTCGTACAAATGTAGGTGTGTAATTTTGGGCCAATGATTATGTGACTTATGCCATCTTGTAAGTTTATCAAATGGCAAAGATATGTTAACATTTTTAACAATATAAACAACAGTGAACACAAAATTGAAGTAGAAAGTTCTTTCCATAACCTGGGATAGGATCAAATCACCTAAGATTTTCTGAATTAGAACTCTGACTGACAGTTTCTTTGTTATTATAAAATGAATTACATCTCTTTGCCATTCAATTAACTTTCAAAATCTTGTAAGTCGCATTTCTATTGGTCAAACATTACAAGGTTACACACATGTGACCTCATAGCGGATTGTGTTAGATCTTCTATACAATATATCAGAAAACGGGAGCAGTGAGAGATTGGTTTTTAATTAGATTGCCGGAGAAAATGACCTACATTTAATGTTTTTGTGAAACGTGATAATTTTTTGACAAATAACTATTAAAATCTTCAAGACTTTTCTGATTTTAGTGTTCTAAGTACGTGTAAAGATGAAAGTGGAATGACATAATTCTATTGCACATATTTAAACAATAAAAAAATGTATGTCAAGCATAATGATCATGCATTGTTCACGCAGAAATAATGATAATTTGACATGATGCAATCTTGGCCTTTTCTAATGTATGGCCTAGTTCTTTGTTCCACAGAAACCTTTGGTATAGTTATTTTCATTATAATTTATCAAACTTTGACAACACTGTAGTAAAAAGCTAGGATGAGGCTTCAGAAAGTATGATTACAGTCCGAACTTTAATGTTTTCATCTCGATATACAGCGAAATCAATTTCTTGAAATGACTTTTTCTTTTACACATATAAGTAATAAATCAACACGACATCTATTTTGTGTAGAAATTTTAGCTACATACATGCTTACTTTCTCTCTGTAGATATGGTATTATACCGACATCCGCTAACAACTGATTGCTAACAATGGCAAGTGATCGCTTACAACTGCATGTGATCACTAAAGAGAGCTTGTCAAATATAATTATACTTCTCGTATGTAGTTCAACAGCCATTGGGTTCTGTGTAGATAACCTGTCCATTGTTCTACACTCTATTGTTATATTGTTTCTCCAATGGTTATTGTAATCAATTCTATTTGGGTTGTCCACTGTATCAATGTCATCTACTGTGTAATAAATATATCTGTACATTGACCATTGATGGGGTCATTCAATATCTGTACCAATTTTTATATGTTCAAATACCTTCGTACATTACATCACGAGTTACTTTTCAATTTTTAGATATTTGGCGGCCGCAGATGGACAGCAGGAGCACAAGTGATTGGTAACCAAGACATTCCAGCTTCATTTAAACGTACTCCAAGTTTTGTCGCTGCCTACCTCAAAAAGAAATCGAACAGCAGTCTGACTTCCTCAAAGGTAACTATATTACAATGGAACCTGTACTGAAAGACATTTGCCACTGAAATGTGGTAACCTCAAGAGAGGTGGTCTCTCAAACAAGGTTTTATTCAAAGGATTATTTGACCCAGTGCTTTTCAGAATCTGATCTCAGAAAAGAGAAAGATGGTCGTTAATGAGAGTGGCCTTTCAATACAGGTTACACTGCAATGGCTACAGTCAAGGGACATAAGTATTCATCATTTTCAAAATGGTGGCGTTTTGTTTACATTGCTAACCGTAATCTCAAAGCTTATTTCTGGGGTGATATAACGATTACCTTACCTCAGTATTTGGTCAAATTGCCTTTCATATGTATGACTCCCGTAATTCGCACTGGAATTGACACGTATAGTCTTCTTATTCTACTTAGATGTTTTGCCATAGTTGGTGAATTTTTTCGAACAACAGATCACGTGTTTGGATATTTCCTACACATTTTTTAAGTCACGTTTAAGTCTTACCTAAATTTTTTCAATTACATTAATATCAGGGGATTGGGCTGGCCATTCAGTCATGTTTATGTGATTATCTTTCATGTTTGCCCTGACCAATTGGGATCGATGTACCGGCACATTATCATATACGAATGTGTAACTGTTATCAGGAAAATGCCGAGCAATTACAGGCCACAAATTATTATCCAATATATCAGTATGTTTTTGGGCATTGATATTTCTATCTACAGCAACCAATGTGCCAACACAATTAAAACACAAACAACCCCACACCATCAAAGTCACCTCATGTTCCAATGGGGGACACACAAGATGGGGACTGTTCAGTTCGGAGTCTTTTCTCCAAATGTACAGACGATTATTTTTACCAATAAGGATTTGACTTTCGTCAGAAAATATAATGTTTTTCCACTCATTGTCAACTGTCCAGTTCTTTCTCGGTCTTTACACCATGTGACACGTTTTTTTTTGTTTACATGCCGTACCACCATCTGCTTTCTAACAAACCATCTTCGATATACTTCCTCATGTAACTTTCTCATGACAGTCTTCCTACAAAAAAGTTCTATGCTTCCCCTCATTAAATTTGTTGGTAATGTCATCCAATGTTGCAAGTCTGTTATTTTTTACCAATCAAACTATGGAATTTTTTTCTCTGTCACTAAACAATTTCCTCCTCTCACTTCGAGGCTTGTTTTCAACATTTGCCTGTTGACAAAATGTCTTTAAGATACTGCCAATTGTTTTCCTTGGAATATTAAATAATCACAACAATTCTGATTTCTGATGTGAAATGAAGCTTGCACGATCAATTGCTTTTGCTCCGTACTCAACTATTTGTTTTTGCAACCCATGTTTTCAGTCGGTGTTTACATCTAACATGAGGAAGCAGACGACTGTGACGTCACGAATGCATCACGTGGGTGCTTTAGTCTATACCATGTAATAGGTCCAGGGCTATCCACTATCTATAAACAACGTGCGTCCAAGACGTGCCTATGGGGCCTCTGTGGCCGAGTGGTTAGAGCATTGCGCTTTAAATCACAAGGCCTCTCACCTCTGGTTCAAATCCTGCTAGGGTCATTTCGAATTAAGTGGGAAAGTTTGCTAGTTTTCTTGCGGAAGATCGGTGGTCTTTACCCGGGTAACCGGTGTTTCTCCTCCACCAATAAAAACTGGACGCCATCATATGACTGAAAGATTGTTGAGTATGGCGTAAAACAAAAAATCAAATCAAATCAAAATCCAAGACGTGCCATGAAGAGAATTAGGATTATTACAACATCATCAAAATGACGAATATTTATGTCCTTTGACTTCAGTGTGTGTGTGTGTGTGTGTGTGTGTGTGTGTGTGTGTGTGTGTGTGTGTGTGTGTGTGTGTGTGTGTGTGTGTGTGTGTGTGTGTGTGTGTGTGTGTGTGTGTGTGTGTGTGTGTGTGTGTGTGTGTGTGTGTGTGTGTGTGTGTGTGTGTGTGTGTGTGTATTTGAACCTGGCTGAAAAGACCATCTAACTGACTGTGGTCTGCGTTAGCAAGGTAGTCTCTTAAGTTAAGGTATGGACTTATGTGATATTTATTTACAAATTTTCAAGAGACTAAATATTTATTGTTTTAAACATCTTACAATTGATATGGTCTCCTCCTAAGTGAGGTGGTCTTTAAGTGAGGTTCCACTGTAAATGTTATGTAATCAAATGGTCTAATTTCTTTCTAAGTTAGTAGACTTGCTGAGTGGTAGGAGCATCACACTTCAAAGCATGAAGTCTCTCTCCTCTATTCAGTTTGGGTTGACAAGACCCACTGGAACCTACGCTGAATTTGTGATATTAAGTTTCATTGTTTACCAGCGGAAGACTGCAGGTCGAGCTCTTTCCAAGTATATCGTAACTGTGCTCTTCCCAAGTATATTGTAACTGGGCTCTTCCCAAGTATATATTAACTGGGCTCTTCCCAAGTATATATTAACTGGGCTCTTCCCAAGTATATATTAACTGGGCTCTTCCCAAGTATATATTAACTGGGCTCTTCCCAAGTATATATTAACTGGGCTCTTCCCAAGTATATCGTAACTGGGCTCTTCCCAAGTATATATTAACTGGGCACTTCTCAAGTATATCTAAACTTGGCTCTTCCCAAGTATATCGTAACTGGGCTCTTCCCAAGTATATATTAACTGGGCTCTTCCCAAGTATATATTAACTGGGCTCTTCCCAAGTATATATTAACTGGGCTCTTCCCAAGTATATATTAACTGGGCTCTTCCCAAGTATATATTAACTGGGCTCTTCCCAAGTATATATTAACTGGGCTCTTCCCAAGTATATAGTAACTGGGCACTTCCCAAGTATATCTTAACTTGGCTCTTCCCAAGTATATCGTAACTGGGCTCTTCCCAAGTATATCGTAACTGGGCACTTCCCAAGTATATTGTAACTGGGCTCTTCCCAAGTATATCATGTCTGGGTTCTTCCCAAGTATATCGTAACTGGGCTATTCCCATGTATATCGTAACTGGGCTCTTCCCAAGTATATCGTAACTGGGCACTTCCCAAGTATATCGTAACTGGGCTCTTACCAAGTATATCGTAACTGGGTTCTCTCCTCCACCAATAGAGTCTGGCTGCCACCTTGTAACTGAACAATTGTTGAGTGTGGCATTAAACATGATTTTAAACAAACTAGATAGTACTGCATCAAATACAGGTAAATTATACTAGAATATTTCTAATTATTTCTAATCAATTTGGTAGGGTGGAGTAACCTTTTGATTATCATACAGATGATTCTACTTACTTTTCGGTTATGACATTAGACTTGACAGGAAATACATTTTACTTCACACTAGCTACCCCTAGGCATGGTGACAAGTGGGAACAATAACGCTTTCCTGTATGACTTTTATGTAGTTAGGCTGGATCCCCTAAAATTTCAACTTGTCCAGGTCAAAGGTCAAGAAATTGTTCACAACCCTCCTGCCTCAACAAGTTATAGGGCTCTGAATTTGGTGACTTTTGGACCCCATTGTTATCCATTGCCTTGTGTTTATGTGTTAATCTTTCCACCCCCATATGTCTAAACAGAATGCTCTTTTTGGTCAGGTTGCACAAAGTGAAATCTGGATTATAATATGATGATTATCGGCCTGGCAGTTGGACGGGTATACGGGGGCGAAAATATTGTGTAATCATCTCCTCCTACAGTTTTTCATGTTCATTGTTGAAACTTGGTAGGATGTTTGTGTATGTATTGAAGATGTGCACCTCCCCTTGTGGATGCATTCAACGGATTTTTGTGGATTCGGCGGATTCGGAAAACTTGGCCATTTTTCAGTAGCAGCAATCATATACCTACCCTTTTTGTGTAATCAACTCCTACTGCAGTTTTCCACGTACAGTGTTGAAACTTGGCAAGATGTTTGTATACATATTGAAGATGTGCACCCCCTTTGGATGTATTCTGCGGAATTTCGTGGATTTGGCAGATTCAGAGACAGCTATTTTTCTGATTTGTTGAAATTTCATCATTGTCTGATTTGGATGAAATTTGGTATTTAGTAGTATTAAGGGATTCCGAATTCAACTGTCTGGGTTTCGTTGATATGGGGACCAATCCAAGGCCTCTGATTGGTCTAAATTTCAGCATTGTCCGATTTGTATGAAAATTGGTATTATGGGGTATTCAGGGATTGCAAATTCAGCTTTATGGGTTTCATTGCTATGGAAACCAATCCAAGACTTCTGATTGATCAAAGTTTCAATGTTGTCAGATTTTGATGAAATTTGGTATTTAGGGGTATCAGGAGATTGTGAATTCAAACGTATGGGTTTTGTTGCTATGGTAACCAATCCAAGACTTTTGATTTGTCAAAATTTTGACATTGTTTGATTTGTATAAAATTTGGTGTTTGGGGTATTAATGATTTCAATTCGACTGTATGGGTTTTGTTGTCATGGGAATTGATGCAAGTCTTCTGACTGGTGTAAATCTCAACAATATCAGACTGCTGTGTGGGCATGTTTTGATTGCTACATTGGGGGAGGGTATTCTGTAATAGTCGCTGTTGCAATTAGACCTTTTAATTAGGATTTTGATTTTGTTAAAATAAATTAGTGTATATCTGTCTAGAAACTGCATTTATCAACAAAGCGGGTAGCGGCGAGACATAAAATTACATATAATTCTTGTGTGTAATCAGCTTCTGCTACTACAGTGACAAATTACTGCGA
Source organism: Atrina japonica (assembly GCA_030159075.1). Taxonomy (NCBI): domain Eukaryota; kingdom Metazoa; phylum Mollusca; class Bivalvia; order Pterioida; family Pinnidae; genus Atrina; species Atrina japonica. Next base: position 345,582 of record BROG01000609.1, read on the forward strand.
ATATGTGGATACGGAATGCTTTTTTTTTTTTTTTTTTTGCAAAGAAAGTAACTGTTTTATAATAAATAGTCTGAATTATCCATTGACCTTGCACTGCTACACAACCGGGCCAATTGTGGCTTAGCCCAATTTTCTATTGTTTAGACCAGTTTATTATTGTCTGCAGTGGTGAAAAGGTTCCAGTATTCTAAAAAAAAAAAAAAAGAAACACTGGACCAATTCTCTTCATAGTTGGTTATAATATAGCATTGCAACTTTTTTGTAAGGGAAACAAAAAAGACTTTAAGGTCTGTTGCTAAGTACCAGGGAAATGGACATCTCACATTTGATGCCATACAGTGAAACTAGTATATAACGACCTCCTTAGGGACACAAGAAAATCGGTCTTTATAGAGTAGTGTTCTTTATATAGAAGTTGACTTATACACAAGTGGTACTATTGAGGACAAAAAAATGACCTATATACACAGGTGGTCTCTAAAGCAGGTCTTACTGTATCTAAACCTGATGCTGATAAAGTTTGCTTAGAAAAAATTGTTCCAAGATGATCTGCTGCAGTGACCTATTTCTAGCAATCTTTTCAATGTGGAAAAACATGTTTACAAATTTTCAATGTTTATTCATTACATTCAATGTCAGATTTAGGGATTTTTTTTTTTTTGTTAGCAAAACAAGTTTGTAGTTTAAAGAGAGAATTAAAAGTACAGGAAAAGAAGAAAAAAAAAACTTCCTGATGCAAAATGCAATTTTCTCGATCATTTGTAAGTTTGTGCTTATCGCAGGAACTAGTGTACATAAACTGGATTGACTCTTGTTGCACAAACTGCCAATTCATTCATCAAATCAATATTTCTCTTATATTTATTGTTGTTCGTCATCGCTGTTTTGCTTCGGTACAAGAATCGGTAGAAGCAGGACACAAAAAAATTAATCTTTTTTATATTTTCCCGGTCGTATTGCCGTAATCACTTATAGGAATTCGGATTTACGGTTCTGAAATTATAGCATGCGTCTGTCAAATATTTTGGTAAAGAAATGACTTTCGGTGACACATTTGAAATAATTTCTGAATCATCTCCAAACCATCGCTGTTGTGATATGAGAAATGATTCAAGTCACAGCATAATTCATCTTTCATGTTTACACTATTCTTATGCATATCATTGACTTACGAAGCTCATAGAAGGATAACATTATCTGCCTTGTCATATTTTTCTTGATTAGGGTAAGAAAGGATCATTTTAACATTAGCAGTGACAGTATTCCGTTTCCATGGATATGTTTTATAAAATTGTTCACAGGATTGTTAACATGTGTAAGCATGGTAGAACAGAGGTATACTTATTAACTTGTTTCTAAAATGAGCAAAAATACTGCTGGGTCAAAGAACCTATCGATTTTATTTTTAAAATCCAGTCATTAAGTAATTATTTCAAATTTTCATGATTTTAGATAAGAGGCAAAAAAGATGAAGATTTTCAGAGAAAAATGTCAAAATTTTTTATTGATTTTTCAAAATAAGTAAAAAAATGATATCGTAATAAATCAATCAAGATAATGATTGGTCATTAGACCTAGCTAGTATTAAAAAAACTCAGTGTGTGTATGTGACTGTTGAATTGGTGGGGGGGTAGTTGGCATTGGTGTACCTGTTTTGGGGTACATGTATGATTGTGTGTATATCTGTTATCATGTATAATGATATACCAGGATAATTAGGCAAATACAGGTTTTATAAGAAACCAAAACAGCAGTCTATTTTCCAAAAGTATGGGTGTGCAGGTACAACATTTTGTCTGTCTCTGATTCCGCACATTACTGTATAGGTCTACCAGGCTAAAGTGGCACATCTGGGTTCTGTCAAAAACCCAAACATTTTGAACTATTTTCAAAAAATAGGAATGCACGGGTAAAAGCATGACTCCATGTATTACTGTAATTCTAATGTTTGTGTTGCTGAAAACAAGTCCATTATGATTCAATATAGACTTGTTTAATGTTGTTTGTAAATTTGTGCCAGTTTACCGTGGTAGATAGACCTTTAGATTTTGTGCGGACAACTACCATATCACCTCATTATGATTTGATTTAGACTCAACCTGTATGTAAAACATGTCCTTATTTATCTTGTTTTAACACTATAGGTTTGTGTAAAATATCATTTATTTTAGATATAAAAAATTTTGCTGAAGAATTTTTCAAATGATTTGTTGCAGTAATGACAACAGTTTAAAATTAAAAAAAAAACATTGTTAAAATGATCCATCCCTTAAAAGCCACATTTGGACTAGGCCAGGTCATTGATTTACAGAAGAATCTATTGTTTTTTCAGGGTTGATTAATTTTAAATGAGGGACTTTAATTCTTTATATTCACTGAAAGTTAAATTGATACTGTATAACTTCAGTGAGTCCAGTTTCTAGTAAATGTCAAATTTCTTCAAACATGTACCAGTATTTCAAATTATTTACAAAGTTCTTAATATCTTTGTTAAGTAATGCTACTTATAAACTATGTATAATTAAGACTTAAATCAGTGAGTCAAATTTCTCAATGTTTCAAATACAATATTTTTGGCAGTTTCTATAGAAACAAAAAATTAATATAAATACTGGTTTTTCGAGGTCAAAATTTACATGTGTACAAAATTGCCCCATGGCGATTCTTCTCTTTCTCACAAATACCTAATGTTTTAATTTCATAACAATTAAGTTAATGTTTGCACTAATTATTATTAAAAATCGTATGATTCTGGGTTATCATTTATGAGTAGAAGTCCTGGCCTTGTCACCATAAAACTTGAGAATTTACTCAAGTCTGAGAATATTCTCAACTTGGCCTGCTCAGCCAATCAGATTTCAGGATTAACCAAAGTTGAGTAAAGTTTTTAGACTTAAGTAATTCTTAAGTTTTATGGTGCCAGGCCCTGATTTTTCGATCTTTTCTAGGTGGTCCCTTGAACTCATTGATGTTTTACTGTATATGACCCATGGATTGGTTATCTTTCAGAACATGAAAAAAATCCCCTGGCAACCAATCTAAGAGTTGTAAAAGTAGGTGGAGGGGGGGGTCATTTTCAAATGTGGTTTTGAAAATATTTAAAAATTATCTGAAGTTATAATTCATTTACACATTACATATGTATGGTAAGTCGCCAATATCTTAATTTTTTTTTTTTTTTAAATTCAATAATATATTCTTTCATAGTATCTGAATGTTATATAAACAATTCAATGTTCTATCAAAAGAATTCAAAAAGTCATCTAGTTACCAATGTAATTAACTTTTTTCTGGGGTCATGTCAAAGTATACTGAAAAAAAAATGTCTTATTATTATTATTACACAACTACCCAACAATCTGTGGCAGACCAGTAAATCATATTGTCTTTTAATTTAAATATTTATTAAACCAATTTAATGAATTGTGCTGTATTATGTGTGTGGAGAGTGGACAATAATCTTGTGACTAGTAAATCAAGCATCCAAGAGATTACAGGTATCACCCTGACCAGTAATGGCTGACATTACATACTGTAACAAGACAATTCATTTTTGCATCTGTTAACTTTGTTGGTTTTTGCCCTTCTTTAATTCATTAACTCCTAAAGACACATTTGAACTGACTTTAGTCATTGATTTAAAGAAGAGTCCATTATTTTTCAGGGGTAAATGAGTTGAGGTGTTGAAAACCTGACAATAAATCTGGGCATTTCACAACTAGGGTCATTGTTGTTGATTTCAAGGGAGATAACTGTTGTATTTTACACTCTAGGTGTACACATCTGTTTTTACCATAAATGTAATTTTGTTTGGGTCTTAAAAGACCATCTTATTTGTCAATCAAATTTAATTTCTCAAGACAGGTGATCCCTTTAGAGAGGATATATATAAAAGATTATTAACAGATCGAGTGGTTTTCAGAATGTGGGGTCACCAGACAGGTGGTCTCTCAAAACAGGTTTCCCTTTCACAGACTGGAAATGTGTCAAGGACTTTTTTCTATGGAGTAAATATGGTCTTTACATATCATCTACATATGTACTGTGCTAATTGACATACTTCTTTAGCTTAAAGTTTCATTCAAAATTTTTGAGATTGCTTATGCTGAATTCAGAAAAGCTCTCTTTAAAGCAACCATGTTCCTTCCTCAAAGATTTTGTCATATCATTGAATTCCTCAAAGAAACAAACTGCAAATGGGGCATAATTTTTTTCCTGGCTAAAAGTAGAGATTAGTGCAGTATAATAGACAGCCGATAGATGGAATTAAGTTTATTTGAATTCTGCGTGAACTCAAATTTTGGTACCTTTTATCAATCCCATTAAAAATACTGTATTTGATAACAAATTTCTGAAAATATCTCTGTATAGAGTAGCTAAGATTTTTCTACTAAAAATTGTGTTCTGAATTCTATCTGTCGTTGTAAATTGAAACTGTAAATTCTGTTATATCTTTTGATCACAGCGAAATGCATTTTGTTCTTGGCACAATCCTATAGGTAGGTGAGGTTGTCGTAATAACGACCATCGACCATCATCATAAGTCGATCTGACTGTATCAACTGTTGTATGACATGTGTGGATCTATTATAAACGCTTGAAATTTGATCATTATTATTTTCCATGGTTATTAAAGTTTGTGGTGATTATCTCTTTAAAGTATAATTGTACAAACTATTCCACTTCATTTCAAAACAAATCTGGCTGTAAGTCGCTTTTGCACTGAATTCAATATGCTATCAGCAAATTTTCATTAATGACAAATATTGATTGCATTGAATCTCTGTCATTGCTATGTAAAAGATATACGCAAATAGTAAAATATTTTTTGCTCACAGTGACTCACTAATAGAGTAAAAATATTACCCATAGTGACTCCATGATAAAGTACATTGCCATTCAGATGACTCTTTAACTCATCAACCCCTGAAAAACAATGGACTCTTCTGTAAATCGACTCACTAATAAAGAAACACTATCAAAGTTTCTCACTGATATAGAGAATACATTGCCACTCAGTGACTCACCAGTAAGTAGAGAACATAATCACTCTCAGTGACTCACTGATAGTGCACATTACCATTCACAGCTGCGCAATTATATTAGTGACATCAGGATAACCATAAGACAGTTTACCTTTAATTTATGACATCAGCATAACTCTAGGACAGTTTACCTGTACATAATTAGTGACATCAGCATAACCATTGCAGTTTACCTGTAATAAGGCACATAAGCATAACTGTTGGCAATTAGTTTACCTATGATAAGTGATATCAGCATACCTCTAGAATAGTTTACCTGTAATAAGTAACATCAGCATAACTCTAGGACAGTTTACCTGTACATAATTAGTGACATAAGCATAACTCTAGAATAGTTTACCTGTAATAAGTAACATCAGCATAACTCTAGGACAGTTTACCTGTACATAATTAGTGACATCAGCATAACCATAAGACAGTTTACCTTTAATTTATGACATCAGCATAACCCTAAGACAGTTTACCTGTACATAGTTAATGACATCAGCATAACTCTAGGCCAGTTTACCTGTACATAATTAGTGACATCAGCGTAACCATAAGACAGTTTACCTATAGTTTATGACATCAGCATAACCCTAAGACAGTTTACCTGTACATAGTTAATGACATCAGCATAACTCTAGGCCAGTTTACCTGTAATTAGTGACAGCATAACTCTAGGACAGTTTACCTGTACATAATTAGTGACATCAACATAACCATAAGACAGTTTACCTATAATTTGTGACATCATCATAAATGTAGGATTTAATACCTGTGATTAATGACATCAGCATAACTCTAGGCCAATTTACCTGTAATAAGTGACATCAGCATAAATCTAGGACAGTTTACCTGCAATAATTAACATCAGCATGATCTAGGACAGTTTACCTGCACTTAATTAGTGACAACACCATAACCCTAGGACAGTTTACCTGTAATAAGTGACATCAGCGTAATTCTAGGACAGTTTACGTAAGGTTTGTGACATCAGCATAACTCAAGGACAATTTACCTGCACATATTTAGTGACATCAGCATATTTCTAGGACAATTTACCTGTAATTAGTAACATAAACATAACTCTAGTACATTATACATGTAATAAGTGACATCATCATAACTCTAGGGCAGTTTACCTGTAATTAGTGACATCAGCATAATTCTTGGATGATTTACCTGTAATTAATGACATCAGATTATACATATATTTGAACACTTTGTGGTCTAAAATAAAACATTATTGAAACAAACAATGATAGATATTTACTGAATCAAATTTTGATTTTTGTATCCTAAAACCATTATCTCGCTGTACATTATTTTTATTTGTATCATTAAATGTATCATAACAGAAACTGATTTAATGTAGTCATGCATTTATATATTCAAAATATTCAACTTTATTAATTGCTGTGCTCGGGGTGTATAGAGCTGAATATCGTCACTTGCTTTATGCCAAATTTGAATTCATTTTATATATAATATGTAAATGATTATCAGAAACTTCTAATTTGCCAATACAGTGGAACATGTCTATAAAAGACCACATTCTGAAAACCACTTGGTTAGATAATCCTTTAGATAAAACCTCTATCGAGAGACCACCTGTCTTGTAAGACCAAACTTCAGTGCAGATGGGGGTGGTACAGTGTACAGTGAAACCTATCTTGAAAGATCATTCTTATATACAACCACCTGCCTTGAGAGACCACATTTTGAAAATCTTTTGATTAAATACCTCTATAAATTAAATCTCTTACCATCTATCTTAAGATGACATTTCAGTGGCAGGTGGGGAGGTCTTTCATGACAGGTTTCACTGCACTTCCTCCTGCCATTGTTGACATTAGAAATTGCTATATTTATTATAGAAAATGGTCTTGACCAAATGTTTAAATCAAAAGATCTGTTTTTTCAATCCAATGACATTGTTACGCAAACTATGAAAAAAAAAAGAATCAGAGAAATTCATCATACTCTGCGACCTTTCCGCAATCAGTATCATTGATTTGTTCATTGATGATATATACATATACATATACACACTGAAAATATTGTACAGTGGAACCTATCTTGAGATACCACCTGATCTGCCATGGAAATGTGGTCTCTCAAGACAGGTGGTCTCTCAAATGAGGTTCTATTTAAAGGATTATTTGACCCAAGTATTTATGGTCTCAAAAAACAGGTGTTCTTTCATGAGTAGCATTTCAAGACAGTTTCTACTGTATACGTTTGTTTGGATATCAAATTGTAACAGGAGCTGGATATGTTGTACAGTGGAACCTGTCTTGACATACCGCCTTGTCTGCCACCAAAACATGGTCTCTTAAGAGAGGTGATCTTTCATGAGAGTTGGGTCTCTCAAGATAGTTTCCACTGTACTGTGTAGTACTGTACTCAGTGGTATAGCAACCATGTGAATTGCGAGTGGTCCAGATTTAAATCCCTGTCTACCCATGCAGTTTTTACTTACCTGTTACAAATGACATTAGATTTTACAACTGATGGTGTGGCTGTTTAAGTGTGGCACCAACCATGCTTAAATAGGCTATACTCAACTAGGTTTCTCAAGCAGTTTTCACAAAATATATAGGAATTTAAGAATTTTTATGCCTGTGTCTTTTTGTTATTGTGTATAAACTAAGTATTAGAAAAGTTTTAAAAAATGAAAAAAAAACCAGACAGCTAATGCTCCTTAAAAGAAAGAACAACACTTGCTCAATTATATTACAAAGCTTGCTCATTGCTTATTATTTAGTGTACCCTTTTTGTCGTATTTCTCATTAAGTCTTGATTGCTATCGATATTAATCTTCTTACCACTTAATGGTTCGCTTACATTTCCGTTTGTCATGCATCCTTGTCTTAGAGTGAAATTATAGTCTGTTTGATAAGACGTTGACACAGATGTGGAAATCTTTACATAATCTGGTCATAATTGTATTTTGCAGAAACCGTTAAGTGTTCACCACTTTCAGTAGTCTAGTGTTAGAGCATTTGACTCGCATTTGGAAGGTCCCAGGTCCAAGTCGCGGTATGACTATAGTGTCCTAGTGATGATGTAAGAAATAATAATTAAGTTACTGTTGCTTTAGCAAGTGTTCAGCCTACAAAGTGAAAGTCACTGGTTTTTCACAGAAAACTTACTTAAACCCAAGGTCCCCTCTCCTGGTACATTTGGCACTTAATAGAACCCTAGATGCATTGGTGTCAGTCTGTAGCAAAGGTCAAAATTTGTTCAAAGCTTGTGACAACTCCATATAAGTTAAAACGTTCTCGTGGAATGTAAAACAATAATAATAATAAAAAAAACAATTTAATGCGTTAATGATTACTTCTGATGTCAAAAGGAATGCATTTGTACAAATTAAATTTTTATGAAAATTAAAAGCCATTAAGTCTGAGAGTTAATTACATGTTCATTTAATGTCAAGGTCAAATTTAGAGCATAAAATGAGGTGAATTTAAAAATGAAAGAAAATTTAATTGAGTAAAAACTTCACTTATATAAGGAATTTCATTTTATTGTGGCCAGTTTGACTTATAAAAAAAATATATGTACCATCTTGATTGTTCACTCTTCCATATGAGGTTTGAATCGAGAGTACATGTCCCACATCGTAACCATAGCATTGGTGTCAATAACAATTATTCATGAAGTCATTGTTATCTAATCAAATTGATGGCTGCTGTCATAAAGGAAAGCAAAAATATTATTCAACCATGAATAAGTTTTAGCCTGGAGGTTTTGATTAGTTTTGCTGTTCCGACAAACTAAACATTAAAGATAATGTAATCAGCTTACAAAGAGAACCAGAGTTAAAAGGCGGAATTAATTTTACCCCGGACAGTTCCAGAACCACAGATATTAACCTGAATTGAATGAATTATTAATAATTATATTTATTTGGTATTTTTTCTCTTTTCTTATTTTTTCCCATAGTGATATTAGTTATATCTTGTACAGATATAATTTTTCTGTTTGTCTTTCCATTTCTGTCGGCAATCTTTATAATGGGTTATGTTTGTTTTCTTCATCTATTATCTGCTATTATTAATGCACTGGATACAGAACACAAAGCCATTTAGTACACAGAAAAGGAGAAAATCTCAAAATCATACTTTCAGTCCAATGTCTATTTAAAACTATATGTAAAAAGAAACTGGTAATCAATATAATTTTTTTTTTTTCATTTTTGTTAAATCTTGCGTGGAAAATTGTATTTAGATTAATTTTACCATTAATCCTTTTAATTCCTTTTATTTATTGATAGTTAAGGAGGCATTACGCATTTTACCACAGATTGTTATGGAGGCATGACATTTTGCTATTAATTGTAAAGGAAACATTAAACATTTTACCACAGATTGTTTTGGAGGCTTTACACACTTTGCCATTAATTGTAAAAGAAGTATTTAACATTTTGCCGCTAATGTTAAGGAAACATTACAGATTTTACCACTAATTCTTAAGGAAGCATTACGCATTTTGCCATTAATTGTTAAGGAAGCAGTGCGCATTTTACCGCTGATTGTTATGGAGGCACGACACATTTTGCCATTAGTTGTTAAAGGCCCACGACCGACAGTTTACGCTCAGCAATGTTGTTAATTTTGTTTTAAATGATAATGTGCTTTGCAAAATGCTTATATAAAGATTATCTTCCTTTTAATTACCCTTCTAAGTGATTCACTGTTTTCTGCCAATCTGAGTTTGTAGATCAAAAAATGATTTTTACTCGTAAAAATAATAAATACAAACAGAGTGGCGTAATATTCAAGGCAACCTTAGTTGAATAAGTTCAACATATTGGTTATTGTCATCTGGTATCCATCACAATTTGTACCTAAGTGAATTGGTTGACTCGTACCCATGTTTTTGGTGACCCGTGCCCATTGCCTGTTTGTATTTATGAAGGTATACATGCATTTCCCAACAAGAAATTACCATAATGCCATTTGGTATTGAAATGACATACAATTATGTATAGAAATGAATTCTCTTCAGAAGTACTTCACTGACAGAGGTATTATCCAAATTTACAAAACGTGACAGGCGGATTAACTTTTTGATTATTTTCCGGATGATTCTACTATATTTTTGGTTCTGACAATCTTTATGGGGAAAAGCTTTTTATTTCCCACTGGATACTCATAGGTAAGATAACAAGAAAGAATGACCATTCTTATAGGAATAAATTTAATGTCATTATTCTTTATTACCTAACATTTGAACATGTCCAGGTTAAGAAAGAGTTCACGAGACTTAATCCGGCCAGGTTATATGGATATAAAGTGAAAGAATCGTTACAATTTTCAAGCTTTCGGCAATTTGATTTTGGTTTTGAAAACAAAGAAATCTAGATGGGCGCCCTCCTAGTCGTAAAACGAGGGTCCGGAATCGCTATGCACTTGCCTACCCTTAGTTTCATGTACCCGAAATCACTCGTAGCTAATGAATAAGTGTGTTCAATTTATCCAATCTCAGTAGTTGTGATCGGCAAAGGAAGTTATCGCGATGTCCATTGATCTAATACAATTCTGAAATTGCTTAATAGCCTCGATCTGATTAGTTGACAAATGTGCGAGCACCGTTTACTCGCATTGGCTGAGGCTTCAAGAATAATAAAAACATATGCTCGATTGATTTCGGGCACATGAAACCACAAGTAGGAAAGAGCATAGCGATTCCGAACAGTGGTTTTATGATGGTGGGGCTCCCTAAACTGTTTGTTTAAAGTTCATAACAAATTTAGCAATCACTGTCGGATTTTTCAGTTGTTTATATGACAGGAAAGAAAATTGTCGTGTCAATTATTAGTTGTTTTAGAGGAACCTTTAAGGAACATACTATTATGGAATCGTCATTGTGCCACGTGGTAAATGTCTCATGGGGATATTGGAAGTATTCTTTGAATTATAATTACTTAAATAATTACACTGCTATGCCATATGCCTATGACATAAAACCCTGCCTATATTAACATATTCTCATAAATTTTGTATAGCAAAAACTGACAGAAACATCTTATGCCATGAGACAAACCGAAAAAGCATAATGGGTATTCATGATTTCTACGTAGAATAATGATGGAGCCCGGGTAGTTTTTCTATGTGCTTTAGAACTAAGTCATCAGTGTAACCATAATTCCTACATTGAGATGGGTCCAAGTTTACCAACATTCCACAAAGAAGTAAACACGTTGCCATACAGGTAGCAAATAAACAAAACACAAAGGACAGAAAAAGAAGGGAGATAGAATCCATAGAAATTGTGCTGTGTGTTCAGGAACAGAAATAGAGCATTGAAATGCTTTGAGGAAGGAAATGAAGCTGAAAGCAAATTAATAATTTGTCACCCTTCTTTGGGTTTCCTGTGAAGAAACCTCAATCTGTCTAGGCTATTTATATAACACTTCTGTTCAATCGTGGAGTCTCAAACTGGTCGGAGAATACCAATACTTTCTTTTGCTTTTATCTATTTAACTTGAAAGTGGTAAAAGTATATGTATAGAAATACAATATTTTTATTTAGAAAAATGAATAATTGTAGTTTTCGGTGAAATACTTCCCACAATTTGACGTACATTCATGTTTGACATGCTTTCCATATCGCTGTAACAGCAGTGAATGGTACACATGCGATTGCTAATTAAGGATCTTTGTATCACGTTTTCATCATTTTCTGGCTAATTGCAGTGTACGTGTGCATTAGCCTTTTGATTAATATGTCTTTAAATTGTATAATGTGTGAATCAGAAAACGTTTTACTGTATTCATGTAGTTCAATTTAAGCGGTCATGGGCCTTTAAGGAAACAGTACACATTTTACCACTGATTGTTATGGAGGCATTACATATTTTATCACTGATTGTTATGGAGGCATTACACATTTTACCACTGATTGTTATGGAGGCATTACACATTTTACCACTGATTGTTATGGAGGCATTACATATTTTATCACTGATTGTTATGGAGGCATTACACATTTTACCACTGATTGTTATGGAGGCATTACACATTTTACCACTGATTGTTATGGAGGCATTATACATTTTACTATTGATTTTTAAAGAGGCTTTACAAATTTTACCATTGATTGTTAAGGAGGTATTGGCCATTTAACCATTGAGAGTTAAAGAGGTATTGAAGACTTTACCATTAATTCTTAAGGAAGCATTACGCATTTTGCGATTAATTGTTAAGGAAACATTTCATATTTTATCACTGATTGTTATGGAGACATTACATATATTACCACTCATAGTTAAAGAGGCATTATACATTTTACTATTGATTTTTAAAGAGGCTTTACAAATTTTACCATTGATTGTTAAGGAGGTATTGGCCATTTAACCATTGAGAGTTAAAGAGGTATTGAAGACTTTCCAATTAATTCTTAAGGAAGCATTACGCATTTTGCGATTAATTGTTAAGGAAACATTTCATATTTTACCACTGATTGTTATGGAGGCATTACATATTTTACCACTAATAGTTAAAGAGGCATTACACATTTTACCGCTAATAGTTAAAGAGGCATTACACATTTTACCGCTAATAGTTAAAGAGGCATTACACATTTTACCGCTAATAGTTAAAGAGGCATTACACATTTTACCGCTAATAGTTAAAGAGGCATTACACATTTTACCGCTAATAGTTAAAGAGGCATTACACATTTTACCGCTAATAGTTAAAGAGGCATTACACATTTTACCGCTAATAGTTAAAGAGGCATTACACATTTTACCGCTAATAGTTAAAGAGGCATTACACATTTTACTAGTCAGTCAGAGTTGATTTAACATGCTGTGTGACTACTCAAAGCCCTTGCCACACGCCAGAGCTACCCCTGTAGCTGCGGAAAGGCTCCTTGTATTTAACATGCAACCATGGTGGAATCTGTTACACGTGCTCGCCCCCTACGGAATAGAATTGAGCTGTGGATCTAATGATGGCTTTGGTCAGTTTTGGGTCCTTATCTCCGTGGGTTGGTCAGCCCTCAGCTACCGGATGGGAGGGGCCTTCTGGTAGATCACCAGCCAGCTCCTTTGTATATTGTGGCTCAGGTCCTATGCATGTAGAGACTCCGAGTCCGAGGTGGGGAGTGAGGCACAGCAGCAATGTCATAACGACTTTAAGAATTTTGAATTTAGAAGATTCAAGGTCATACATTTTTGGCGGAGAGTCTAAATAAGATATTTATTTATAGAGAATTGCCAAATAGATAGAAGAAGTGCATTAGCCAAATGATATAGCCAAAGTGTTAAACGTGGAGTTGTCCACATCGCACATCTAAATACCTATAAGAGGTAAGCAGAAGAGTGTGCATTTACTCAACATAAAGGTCAGTTAAATGCTAATACATTTGTTTAATTAGGTGAAAATGTATTTTCTGTTACTTTCATAGTATTTTGGGAGTCTAAATCATATTTAAGGGAGCAGTGCTAATCAGCTTAATGCAGGGCCCCTTAAGGAGATGACTTGACACCCAGGATTCCCCTCTTTCAGGTTGATATATAGGCCAGAATAGGATTAGCACTTTAATTGTACAGAATATGGTTATGGGTTTTTTATTTCATATAGGTTAGATTAAGGCAAATATTGGCATTAGAATAAGATAGTTAGTTATCATAGATGAAGGGGATCCCACCATGGACTTTTCTGTCCAAGCACCACCCTTATGGTGATGTCTTGGCAATCGGGATACCTCTCTGTCTAGGGATATATAGGCCAGATTAGGACATCATATGCATGGGTTATTGTATTAAAACCAAAAGAAGAAAAGACTACTTCCTTCTCATAACACCAGTTCCCACATTCCCTTGGTCTGCTGTAAATAAAGTTTTACCCCTTGGCCAAATCACTAACACCAGTACCACACCTAGCCTGCACCACACACACATTTTACCATTGATTGTCAAGGAGGCATGACATATTTTGCCATTAATGGTAAAGGAGGCATGACATATTTTGCCATTAATTTTTAAGGAAGCATTACGCATTTTACTGCTGATTGTTATGGAGGCATGACACATTTTGCCATTAAGTATTAAGGAAACATTACACATTTTATCGCTGATTGTTATGGAGCCATTACACATTTTACTATTGATCATTAAAAAGGCTTTACACATATTACCATTAGTCGACTATGACCTTTATTTTTTGCGTTGACCTTCACAGTTACTATTAAATTTAAATTGCATGGCCCAAAGTCAGCAAATTTACTCAATACAGTGAAACTTATATATACCAATCTCCGTAGAGACACACGAAAACTGGTCTTTATAGGGAGGTGGTCTTTATATATAGGTTGATTTGTACGCAAATGGTACTATTGGGGACAGCAAAAAAAATGTTTTTGTGGCCAGGTGGTCTTTATACACAGGTGAGCACTAAAGCAGATTTTACTGTACTCAATCTAAACATATATTTTATCATTTTAAATGTATAATTGTTTTTAAAACTTCTGAGTCTGACGGAATAGGAAATACATGTTTATTTTTTCATCACTCACTGATGTCACACATGATTTTCTGTAAAAATGATGTTGGTTACAATACTCAAAATTTGAGTATGTACTCAATAACTTTTTAATATTTCTGAATTTTTTTTTCAAAGGAGGCAGTATTTTTTTTTTTTTACAATTGTATGCCATCAATATAGAAACATGTCCAGTTGCAGCATAAATTTTGTATGTTTACCTTAATTTCATGAAATGTTGGGTAAGCTTGTCAATACTGAGTAAATTTAATATATGTATATATATATAGAGAGAGAGAGAAAGGGAGAGAGAGAGAAAGAGAGAGAGAATCTCTTTACAGAATATGTAGTAATTACTTGTGTATTATTGAGACATGAATGTACTTATTTTTAGCAAAATTGAAAATATCAGATTCTTACCCCTCCTCTGTGAAATTTGGGGGAGGGAGGGACTTATGCTATTACCAGACATCAAACCTATGGTTAAGAAGATTAATTGAGGTCAGGTTGACCTGTTTGTACTGCTCATACATGTACATAAACTTAATATTTATGGCATATACATCCAATGATGCATAGCCCATGCTATGCTTCAAATACTGGATTACAATGTAGTTCTGTATTTTGTTTTACAAAATGGACCCTGTTTTGGACTATTTTAAAAGCCATAGTTTAGAGAGGATCAGTTGAAGTGAGGTTATTTGGTGGCCATGTAAAATATCTTGGTGTACGATGAGCTTTGTAGTCTTTTATAATTACACTTTCAATGTGTGTATGTGTGTGTGTGTGTGTATGTGTGTGTTTGTGTGTGTGTGTGTGTGTGTGTGTGTGTGAACCTTCAAACATACAGTCAAACTTGTCTATAAAGGTCACTCGAGGGAACAGGCAAAAGTAGCTGTTATATACAGGTGGTCTTTATATAGAGGTTGATCATTGTAAAAAGGTTAAGAAACAAAGGTTATATATGAATGGCCTTTATAGGCAGGTGTCCTTTATACAGAGGTGACCTTTAATGCATGTTTGGCTGTAATTCAACCAAACTCACCCGCAGTGAGTTTAAATTCAAACTCCTCTGAAACCTTGAAACAGATTATGTGTGGAAGTTTGCCTGAGTTTACTTGCGAAAGGTTGGTGATCTTTTCCCGTTGGATACATTGTAACCGCAGATTCTTACCTTCACCATTAAAAACTGGTTACCACCATGTATTGCCGAAAAAACTGCAAAATGTGTGTGACATAAAGCACAATTTGTTACCACAAAAGTAAACACCAATCATTTCCATCGCTACAGCTGGCAATGGAATTGTATCAATTTATCAAACCATACATTCTTTTTTATATAAATTGCATGCATTTAATGTAAAAACTGCTCTATTTTCTGGCCACTGTGTTAACATTTGATATGACTATTAATGAAGATTGCAGATATTTCACGCGACTCCATCAATCAAACGGGACTTCTTTCATAAAATTTTTCAATATATAAAAATTACATGCTGCATAAATGTCATAACAGATCAATTGAATGCAATCTTATTTGTTTACTCTGAGTAATAAAGAGAATGCATTGACCAAAATACAGTGCCACATTTTTTTTTACATTGCATACGTTTCTCTCTGTGCTCTTAATAAGTAATTAAGTAATATTACATTCACATTTTTATGAAATTTTATCTCAATTAGCATCATTTATCATTCATTTTGATTTTTAAAATACATGTATGTAGTCCCTCACGTTAATACTGAAGAAAATATCGACCTTGGACCTACAACTGTTAGTACTAATCGTACTGTGGATCAAAGTCATTTGGCAGTAAGAGATTAACTTTGGTGTAAAATCGTGAGGAGAAAACTTGATGTGTGTCACTAACAAAGTGTTTCTGAGAAAAATATTCACAATATTGCTAGCAACATTCTTTTTTATTTTTTAAAGAAAAGTTCTGGAAACAACAATAAATGCACTCTCTTGATTTGAAGACTTGTTTAGTCCTAGACATGTATACCAGTGTTAAAAAATATGTACAATATTACCATAAAATACTGCCAAAATTTAAGTTTTTAGTCTGCATTGAAATTCACAAATTCATGAATCAATTAATATATCAGAAAAGGTTAGAATGCATAATTAGGTCATTCCGAAATACAATTAATTTGCGGTCAATTGGGATTGCTATAGTAGAACCTGTCAGGAAAGAACACCCCCTTCGATCACTGAAATGTGTCTTACAGGAGAAAAAGATGTTTAATCTAAAGTATTAATTTGCGCTAAGTGGTTTTTAGAATGTGGTCTCACAACAAAGGGTGGTCTTTATTGACAGTGGTCTCACAATACAGGTTCCACTGTACTAGAGAGTGAATATTACAAGACTTTGTTGAATCACCTCAGTATGCCCACAAAGACTATACAGTCATCATGCAGCCATATGACCTTTCAGTTGATGTAAGTCAAACATTTGCTACGGAACCCTCTAGTTTTTCAAGATGTTGCACTCATCTCATGGAAGTAATTTATCCTTAAAAATGATTTAACAAACAGCATGACTACTTGCTACTCGTCCCTGCCATTGTTTGAATGCAGGGCTTTTTTTTTTTTATCTTTTTGGAAACATGGCCCATGGTGCTCAGGGATTAGGATGTTTGCTGCGTTTTGGCTCAGAATTGGGATTTTCTTGGTGCTGCTGGTGGGGGCGGGGCCTTAATGATCGGGATTACTGGCTCAAATGATTATGTGGTGGCTCAAATATTCATTGTAAAAAGCCAAGCTGCTCCATTTCAAATTTTAAGAAAAATGATGATTGAAAATATCAGCATAAAATGAGAAATAAAGAAAAGAAGTTATGTTATGTTTATAATTGGGAAATTTTGGCAAAAAAAATTGTGAAGAAAAGATATAATTTGCGATTGGGATCATAGCCCAACATTGGCTATAAATTTTGATGAAAAATAGCCCTGGAATGTTCAATGTTTTGCACTTTCTTAATAAGAACAATTGTCTATCATTGTTGTTAATTAACCAAAAAGGATTTATATGATTTTATTCTTTTTATGATGTAAATCACATATACATTATATATAATAGATCAAGAAAAATGAAAATAATATTACAAATGCACAATATAGAAATTATTCTGCAAGTATAAACATAATACTCTATGATAACGCGGATGTGATTATTTTTTTATATTCCGGAAAATTTATCATCATAAATCCTTCCTGTCAATCGAATAAATTGGTGTCGAGACAAATTTTTCAATTGATTCAGAAATCCTTCTATATTCACATCTGTTAGTAACCATGATTTTAAATCAGGGTAATAAAGTATTGACGCAACTTTGCTAATCACACACAGATAGAATGGACGTGATGCATGTCAGATATTATTGGTTGAACATTTTCTTTATTGATGATACTTGGAATAAAATCGCAATCGTCAGACGGAACATAATAAAATGTGGGATACACACATCTTCCCCAGAAATCTACACACTTCTTTCAGGAATCAGAATTATGTTGCAGGAATCAAAAAGTGTCCGCAATTTTTAAGATTTTTCACTGAAATATGGAAGAACGATTAAGTCATGATTTTATGTCTGCGGCTAAAGGAAAGTTACAAATGTTATGCAGGAACATAGCCTCTTGTTTTGACCACAAATCACCACCATCTTTGGTAGGTAAAGCTATTTTCTTTTCGTTTTTATACGACCATTGAATAATAGGAATTTAGTATTTAATTTTATTTTCTAATTTTTTCAATTTATCAAAATGATATTGATTTATTGAAGTATCTTCCAATATTCCTGTATTTGGATCAATTTGATGTTTGCATGTGTGTGTGTGTGTGTGTGTGTGTGTGTGTGTTTGTGTGTGTGCAAAGTCTAAAAATCAGTTAATTCAGTAATTTTCACTTTAAAACCAAACAAAAGGAAACTTCACAAGTTTGTGCAGCAGATATGCAATGTATATATGACAAATTTCTCCTAACTTGATTTTCTAGCATGTGTGTTTGTGTGTATGTGTGTGTATGTATATATGTATGTGTAAGTTATAATATCATATTTACACAGAATGGAATAATTTTATGTTCTGTATTATCATACATTGAATTGACATTTATATAGAAAAGAAGTGTTTACTGATGAAGGAAATCTTGTATTACTGATTTAATTGAGAAAGTGGAAATGTCCCAAGTCATTAAGGTTATTAAGAAAGAGATGCAAATTCTTGTGTGTTCCTTATTATTACTAGAATTATGTGATATTAAGAAGTGTTGGTCAGAATTAACTCAGTAAGATTGATGAATCATTAATGGCTTAAGATTATGAGAAAGATTTAGTCTCAGAAACGACTTCAGATTTCGAAGGACAAATTCTTGTCATCATGTAAATCATTATAGAAAAGTGGCTGCGCTTAGCTAAACTTTGATTTTGATGTAATAATTAGATTTTCAGTCAGTATTTCCTTCCGACATATCAAATTTTTTTCGTATGCTAGGTTTACCGTAAAAGCCGATTTTTTTTTTTTTTGCTCCATGGTTCCAATATGTCATTCTTAAATTTGCAACATGCTGATTCTGATGGAACACAGATCATTATTTCTATGAATGGAATTTAAGGAAATTATCTGATGAGAATTTGAAAAGTCTAGAAGATATTGTTTCAGTTATTTTCATTACAACAAAATCACTTGCAGCAGAAAGGATAATTTGAAGCGTGAAAATAGAGGATCATAAATTAACCGATTTTTCGGATATGACATTGGATTATCGTTGTTAATTTATATTTCTTTGTGTACAGTTTAAATAATATTACCAAGGACAGGTCACATGACACAATGCTATTGTTTAGGGTGTGTACTTTAAAACTCAAGTCTCTAAATGTATTGGTTTGTTTATTTTCCATCTATCAATTTTCTGTTTACATTTATATGTACAGTCGAACCCCTTATATGGAACCATATTACATTGAAATCCCCCTTTTTTAGAAACGATTTTGAATCACTGGTCAACTTTCTTTATTTCACTTATAACCTGGTTATATTGAAAACCCTGTTTATTTGAAAGAAAAAATCCTCCTTCAATTTCAATATATCTGGGTTCGAATGTATTACATGTATGTTTTTGAGATATAATTTCTGCCATATATTTGACTTCTTTGACTGCTAAATGAGGAATCATCTTAAATGTTGTTGATGTTTTTATGTTGTTGTCTATTTGTTTATTTTGTGGGTTTTTTTTTTATAAAGTAGTAATTTTTTTTTCAAGATTTCTTTATGATATTTGAGGTGAAATCTGTCCATGAAAATTTAGGTTTGGTTTTGAAGTGGGTACATAGTCATTTTGGTATTACAGCCTGTAAAGTATTATGTTCGGACCGAAATGTTATATCATGTGTAACCATAGTAACATGTCATACAGGAGCCTCTGTCTATAGTCATTTTCTGTATCAACCTGTTCAACACTACAGACATAATAGACTGGTTTGTGACAATAGAAAAGAACATCCTATTTTGTTACCTAGGGGTGTATAAAGATTTAAAATGATAGAAACTCCTGGAAATAAAGTCTTTTGCACCTTTAAAATCATGAATTCATGTACCACAGTATTTGCAAATACTGTATACCTGCGAATACTCACTCCCACTTAATCTTCGTCAATAGATGAAAGGGCTAATTTAAAGTATGTTTAAAGATAAATGCCGGAAATGAAGTTGTCGCAAAACATAAGTGATTTTCAGTAATACATGAAGAGTACTTATTGCAAACAGTTTAACCAATTTCCTTTTTTTCATTTGAAAAAATTCCAAATAAACACATTTAGCTAGACAACTAGTAGATAGTAATTATAGTCATTAACCATTTTTACCTATTTGTACAGTGCCATATATCATTTCTTTTTGTACATTTTCTTTTTTCTGTGTTTTTAGGAATCCAGTCCAAAGTCAAGCACTGTTCAGATACCGCCAATCACAGTTTCCAATGGTAACAGCAAGAATTCGTCCTCTCAGAAAATCAAACAAAGTTCAAGTTCGGGTCAGAACATAAAATCGGATATGAATAGGTCACCAAATAGTGCCAGTGATCCCAACCTCAATGTCAACATCAAAGCAGGAAGTCCCAAACTGGGATTTAGGCCGCGAAGTTCGACATTCAGTTTCACAAATAGATACAGGATGAAAAGAAGACGGATGTCACTAGGAGTGAGATCAGGTGACAACAAGATGAGTTCCATTACACATTCCACGCAACTAACATTCCTTGACTTTGTTGATCTTTTTAAAGCATTTGGATTACGTTGTAGGCGTGATTTAAAAGACTTGTTTGAACAATTTGCAATGACACCAAAGCCAAATGGCAAGGACATTCCAACAACAAGGTCACAAGGATACATTCCACCCAGTAATGATACATGTAAGTTAACTGTACCATCAGGGATCACCATGGTTTATTTACATAGCATGGTTAACTTATCAACCCTTTGTGGCCACATTTAGACTCGCCCAGATCAATAAACAATATGGTCTTCTGTCATAATTCAAGGGTGAACAAGTTCATTTTGCATGCCAAATTATTATGATTTTTTTATTCTAAATCATACACCCCTGAATTCTGTCAGTGCACATAACCATTCTTTGAAATGGGCAGGCCCAAATGTGAGTTCAGGGGGTGAGGAGTTAAGCTCCAGCGCCTATATAGGTGTGGTTGAGCACCATGCTTGAATCCCCCTTGAATTACTTCTTGCTTTCTTTATAAATTTCAGTCTTAATGCTTTTTATTGTTAAATGTAAAATGGATAGCTTAGTAGCTGATAGCAATTGACTGTTATCGTTGCAAATGAATTGTAAATCATATTGTCATGTCTCTAACATGCCCTCAATCAATCTTGAGAGTCCACACTGTGGAGTCCACCCAGAATGTCTACGCCACTTTGTTTTTTATCCTGTGGTGATTCCTTATTCTATATTTGTATTTACAGTGGAGCCTGTCTTGAGAGACTACTGTCATGGAAGACCACATTTTTTTAGAGCAAATTTTAAAAAACTACTCCGTTACTACTTTAAATAAAACCTGTTTTGAGAGACCACCTGTCTCAAGAGACTACATTTTAGTGGCAGAATGGCCGTTCTCTCAAGACATATTCCACTGTATCGTAAAATTATAAGTTTTCATTGAGGATTTAAATGTGTTGTTTTTGTTTGTTTGTTTATTGTTGTTTAATGTCCTTCTCGGGAATTTTTCACTCATTATGGAGACATCACACAATGCCGGTGAAGGGCTTCAAATTTTAGCTTATGCTCGGCACTTAAGGCCTTTGAGCAGTGAGATTTCTTTAACATACCATCACCTATTGTGACACGGGAGTTTTTGTTGGTAACCAAAATCAACAAAAATCAATCGGAGAAATCGGAAAAATTGTACTTGAATGCCAGACAAAAGGATATTTCATTATAAACAGATCATGACCTGTGATGGACAATATGCCTGTTCCTCAATGTGAATTCCTGTGTATTATATACAAAATGGCTGCATGAATATGTGTTATGTTTTATATATATTTCTATCTTTAAATACTGAGGTGAAATTGAAAAATGAAAAAAAAAACATACTTTTTATTTAACACTACAAAAAACTTGCTTATAATAAATTTCAAGGGTCTTTATATCTAAATTTGTTATAAGGCCAGTTTGTTATATAATGATTATGAAGGGTTACAATGCAATTCATTAAGAAATAATCACTCTAAATTCAGGCTAAACAGGAACTTTCCGAGGAAGTAAAAAGAAAACAGAAACTTTTTATTACTTTTATTTACACACTTTATTTAACCAGAGACAAAGGCTTTTAATGCTTGGCAAAAGTCAAGAATTGACTTTTGTTTTAATGATAATACCAAAATATAACATTGATCGGGGCATCATGGGACATAGAAAATTGCTTTGATATAGGCAAGTATTTGTTATATAAAATTTGTTATAAAATTGGTTTTCAACTAAGAAAATACTGAGGTGCAATCTGGGGATTGTTTATTGATGCGTTATGTGCATGAATTCATACAAATCGAGTTCTTTATATTCAACATGGTCAAATTTTTACTGTATATAGTGCATCTTCTAAAATCCTATCACTGTATTCCACCAACAACCAGTAAATGTCCATTCAAACTAGGGTCACCTTCTATTGGTTAATCTAAGATCTAATGTGGTTTACTTTAAACCGGTCAAGCGTACTCTTTATTGTCCAGTTCCTA
Source organism: Atrina japonica (assembly GCA_030159075.1). Taxonomy (NCBI): domain Eukaryota; kingdom Metazoa; phylum Mollusca; class Bivalvia; order Pterioida; family Pinnidae; genus Atrina; species Atrina japonica. The sequence goes on from BROG01000609.1 coordinate 368,352, forward strand.
TAAGGTGGCAGGGCAGAGTAACCTTTTGATTATCCTATGGGAATAACATTTTATTCCTCACTGGATACTCTCTTATGTACTTTGACAAGTAAGAAGAATTACTTTAGTCAGGTCATATGAAGGTGTTCAGATCATTTGAGGATAATATATACAATGCAATTTTGTCTCTACTAAATGAAATGCATTCAAATTATCATACCCCTTCCCTACAGCATGATCAGTGTCATTGAGAAGGATCACGCTGGGGTTCGGTTTGATATTGGATACAAATCCTGTTTTATCCAACATCGCCAAAACATTCTCATAAACATGCATAAATGATGGAACTAAAGATATTTCACACCAAATGCCCTCTGTTCTTATCCTTATATAATCCTGTAGATATGAAACCAAATCATATTTGGCTCACAAGGAAGGGGCTTGTATGTAATTTTATACACTTTATCCCAATGTTTTTCTTTTTTAAAAAAAAAAAATGATTCCCAGCATAGAATTAATCGTATATTAATTGCTTGCATCATTGTTGACAGAGGTTTCCAAAATAAAACAGTGGTAGAAATGGTAGCAACTGATTCTCGATTTGCACTGTAAAAAGAAAAATCAATATGCCTATTCCATTACTCCGGACATTCTAAAGTCAAAATATTCTTTAATGACTCACTACGCATATAAACAATAATAAAATTTACAAAACTGATATAATGTGGAGTTGATTGGAGATTATATTTGTATTGTCATTTGCTTGGTATGAGATCTAAGGTGCATTTAGCTAGAGTTAAGCTTTAAGCTGGTTGGCTGTCTTGTGAGTTTCTAAGGAGACAGAAGTCCAATAACACACATTTCCATGGTAATTAATAAACATACAGTAAAGTCAAATTAATCTAATGCAGTGGAACATGTCAGGAGTGAGATGATCTCATCTACCACTCAAATAGGGTCTCTGAAAACAGGTACTGATCCCTTAAAAGAGGTTTAATTCTAACTCATCACCCCCTGCAGTCATATTTAGACTTCTCCAAGTCAATAAATAGAATGGTCTATTGTCCTTTTTTAGGAGTGAGCAGGTTAATATTACACTAAGTTATAGTAAAATTTGGATTTTAAATCATATACTCTAGGTGTCGGCACATTAAAGAGCCCTCACTGCTCAATGGCCGTAAGTGCCGAGAATGGGCCAAAATTTGAAGCCCTTCAGCAATTGGTGACGTCTCCATATGAGTGAAAGATTCTTGAGTGGGTCATTAAACAACAACAAACAAACAAAAAACCCTGAATGATGACAGAGGACTTTACCATTCTTTGAAATGGTTGAGACCAAATGAGTCTTTAGGAGTCGATGAGTCAAAGGATTATTTAATTACATAGTTCTCAGATAGTCGCCTCTCTTGAGAATGGTCTCTCCAGACAACAGAATTAAGAAGGGGCATTTTTTAAAAAAAAAGGTCAGAAGGATAGAGTCAAGGTCACTAGGTAAGATAATTTGGCAAGGTCATGGCACAAGAAATATACATATAAATTGAAACCCGTCTTGTGAGACCACTGTCATAATAGATGACCTGTCTTATGAGAACACAGTTATAGAAGATGACCTTTCTTATGAGAACACAGTCATAGAAGATGACCTTTCTTGTGAGACCACAGTGACAAGGGCATTAAGTAGTGACGCTGTTTCTTATAATCAAGCCAAAGCAAGTAGTTTGCACTAACATAGGTTCTAGTGTAATAACTGTATATGGATCAAGCTGAAATTAAAATCTAAATAAAATCTATTTTTTTATGTTTTTCTGGAGAGTAATTCTGGATCTTGTATGAATTATAGTTTTGTGCACTGTCAACAGTATTCAGCATAGTGGGTGTTGACATTGGCAAGGGAGACCCCGGGGTACCTGAAAGAATCCTCGGGGGTGCTCAAAGGAATAAAGGTGCTTATAGACAGGACATGAAATTTGGAGATATTCATGGTCCAAGAAAATACTGTGAAATTGAAGAATGCCAGCGAATATAATATGTACTTTTACGATAGAAGTGTCAGAAAGACAATACATATTAACCAATCAAAATTGTAAAAGTTATTGCCAATCAAAATACATTCATACACATGTAAAATCAGTCATCCTTTACACGAATCGTAAATGTACATATAAGCTTTACTTGCCTCACTACCCAAGGCAATAGACCCTTTAGCAGTAACTGCGGTCGTGTGACTTTGCCAGTCTTCCGGTTGGCAAAATGATACAGATTCCTGGAAAATGACATCAAAAACCAATCAGTTACTATAATGATGTCTATGTTTTTGCGGGTATCTCTTTCATTTTGCCAGCCAGAAGACTGGCAAAATGATAAGTGAATAAGATTCTTTGGGAAAAAAGCTATGAAATTTTCTTCCCATGATATTAACTCATCTACCCCCAGAAAAATAATGGACTCTCTTTTATCTCATTCACCCCTAAAGACACATTTGGACTGGTCCAAGTTATTAATTTACAGAAGAGTTCATTGTTTTTTTCAGGGTTTGATGAGTTTAAAACTCAATGACTAAGTCCAGTCCAAATGTAATTCAGGGTAAATAACTTAAACAACTTTACAGTATTTGGATCAATACGGTACTGTAAGTTAAATGATAACAAATCAAATCTAATTACAGAGACCACCTGTCTTAAAATATAACTTATTAAATGGCAAATAGAAGTCTCTTGGGATAAGTCTCACCTTTTTTCTTTGTTCATCGGTGTAAAATGATATAAACCTTGGAAAGATTTCTGCCTCTGAGGAGACATAAATTTGGAGTCTAGTTATTGATTTCATTAAACTATTGTATATATCGGCAATCTAATTTCATCATAGTTACTGACAATGTGTCAGTTTCCCTCAAGTGTGGAAATTTATATGATTAAACCAACACAATATGCAGTATTTTGAGAATGCATGTGTGACCGACACAGACATACTTACCTGAAGCATACAATGTTCATGCATTAAGAAGGAAGTTTGGTGGATATAAAAGTGCCTGAAATAAAAATAGTCCTAGCTAACTCAGAAAGTTTGATTGATCTCTACTTATCTGAAGTACATATGTGAACTAACAGACTATGTTATATTCCGAGATACTTTAGATAGATGTTTGATTGACGTAATCTTGCCTGAAATACGTAACAAATTTTAATTAAACCTAGGGTGCAAACCATTGGCTGGAATAGACTGGTAAGGACCAGAGTGACTCCTCCAATGGTAGGGTGTTTTATGTGGTAAATAGACTAGCACTTGTTCAAAGCCGACCTCCGGCCCACAATTCAACATACCGGTAACTAAATAACTATTATGGCGGACATGGTACAAAACTTAATCTTTCTCTTCAATTTTCAAAAACACAAAGATTTTCTAATAATACATTGAAGCTCTAAAAACTGATCAAAAATAGAAAAGTGATAACTCTCCAAAATCAATTTATTCTAACTTATCAACCCCTGAAAAACAATGGGCTCTTTTGTAAATCAATGACTTAGACCTTTCTAAATGTGTCTTTAAGGGTGAATGAATTCATGCTTGTCATACTTTTATTGGTCATTAAAGCAGGTTTTACTGTACCTAGAAATGTTGGCCCTTGATTATTTTGGCCCTTTTATGACAGAAAATATATTCACACATCTTAAATTGGCCCTAAATAACCACAGTGATATGAATGCATGTCCCAAATGTCCATGTGTCAGTTATTTAGCTTAAAAAGTCCCCCCCCCCCCCAATAAAAATAATAAATGGCAGAACAATCCGGCTAGCACAGTGAAACCTTGCTGTTGAGACTACCTAACAAACTGATTTAAATAGGTATGATTAGCAAGGTGATCTCTTAAGTGAGGATCTGGGCCCAAACTCAGTACTCAAGCTCAACTAACTTTTCACGATTTTAAGGTAAAAACATGCAAACTTCATTCTGTAACTGGACATGTTTGTATATTGATGGCATACAATTGTAAATAATGACAAAAATTATTGCTCATTTGAAGAAAACTTCCGAAATATTAAAAAAATGTAGGAGCACGTACTCAAATCTTGAGTACCGCACTCAACTTATTTATTCGTTTTTTACAGAAAAATCATAAGTGTGAGGCAAAAATTTATTTGTTGATGATTAAAAATCATAATATGTTTCCTAATCATTAAAATCCATGAACAATTTTAAGGTCAAAATAATGAAATAAAAGTTGAGCTAGAGTAATGAGTTCAGGTCCTGGACTTATCAAATATTTTTTCATGAAATTTTCAAGAATTTGAATATTTATGGACTTAAATGTGAGATGGTGCTTTCCTTATCTAGATGTTCTACTTACTTGGTGATCTTCTAATCTAGGGTGGTCTCCTTATCTAGATGTTCTACTTACTTGGTGATCTTCTAATCTAGGGTGGTCTCCTTATCTAGATGTTCTACTTACTTGGTGATCTTCTAATCTAGGGTGGTCTCCTTATCTAGGTGATCTCTTAATCCAAGTTCTCCTAAGGAAGGTGGTTTCTAATCTAGTGGTCTCCTAAGCAAAGTGGTTTCCTAATCTAGGTGGTTTTCTTATCTAGGTCTGCTAACCTAGGTGGTCTCCTAATCTAGGTGGTCTCCTAATATAGGTGGTCTCCTAATATAGGTATACTTTAAGCATAGTTCCACTGTATGTATATCATTCATTTGTCATTAACCCCTAAAGATGCATTTGGACTGGTCCAAGTCATTGATTTACTGAAGAGTCCATTGTTTTTCAGGGATTAATAAGTTAACGTAACGGGAATATGAAGCAATTAACAAGAATTATTTCATGTATTTAAGGATTGCAATTATTTACCGCTACACATACATTTCCAATGATGACAATATTTTTGTATTATTATGACACTGTGCATTTTTCAGATTGATAGATATTCAGTTACAATTCTACAACCTTATGGACTAATTCTAGTCAAATGATATGAATCACATATCATAACTTAGCAGTAGGTCTGTTATTTCTTGCTCGGCGTCCATTATAAACACTCTTCCTATCACGGTCTTCGCAAGCATGAGTGTACAGATTTTAATGTGTCGTGATTGCTATGAAGTTCCCCGCTACTCAACATTCTAGAATTAACAGTACATCGCCATGAGTAGCTGACAGAAATTGATTATGATGCAAATATGTGCGAGTTTTACTGGAAGACGGAAAGATATCGACAAAGATCTGAAAGGATTTTCATCAGCTGGGGGTTCACTAGATATATCACAAATAACTATGAGATTTGAGTACCAAGACTTACTCAGTCAACAAACAAAACCGTGGAACATATGTCTTGAAAGACCATTCTCATGAAAGACCACCCTCTTAAAGAACACTTCCTAAACACTTGGTTAAGTTATCCTTTAGATAAAACTTCTTTTGGGAGACAACCTGTGTTGAGAGATCACATTTGAGTGGCAGATCGGGTGGTCTCTCGAGACAGGTTCCACTGTATAAACTGTATCATTTAACAAATAAGTCCACTGCACTTAGATAAATGTCTCTCATTAGCTCTGATATTGACATGAGGGGTTGATTACTGTAGGAGGAGATCTGAGTGCAGAAAAACATGTGTCCAAACTGGCGACCACCATGCCATCCCAAATACTTCCCTTTCCGATTCAAGGATCCAACCTGAGTCACATTGGTGAGAAAAGAATGGGCCGGCCAACCATTGCACTACCCTAGCAAGCTTATGTAGAACTAGTGAGATATGTTCTTGATTCACTAAGTGGCCAAGAGTAGAAAATAATCAAAACTGAAACTTACAACTGGTGTTCCAAGAAAGCGACTGTTTTACAAAGAACATTTTCTTTTTTCAGTTTCTTTTTTTTTTTTTGTTAATAGGTTTGACTGTATATTTTACCAGAACTCTAGAACATGAACTTGAAATTTTTTTTTAAAAATTCTGCATCTCAAGATTATACATGTATTAGATCGGGAATGGGGCCCCTTGAAGGACCCTAACAAGGAAAAATCTTATTCTGGTTAAATAATGTGTTATACCATCCAGTTCATGTCAACACTGTACTTTTACAAAGTCCTTTTATCATAGTCATTTATTGTCACCTTGTGACTCATAGTTTTTTCATTATTTACTCCCTAAATTTAGAAAATAGATGTTGTAATTTTAGTAATAAATGACAAAATACAATGGTAGGTCGTATAGTTTGATATAATATAATTATACAAATATATATAAATACAGTGAAAACTGTCTGGAGAGATCAAGCGATCAGCCACTGAAATGTGGTCTCAATTATATAGACAAGTGGTCTTCCAAAAAAGGTTTTATTTAAATGATTATTTTGTCCAGTGGTTTACAAAACACAGTCTCAGAAGCCAGATAGTCCTTTATAAGAGTGGTACCCCATGGCAGGTTCCACTGTACTGGCCTTGAGAATAATGTACCATAAGATATAACATCTCATTCTTTACTCACCAACCCCTAAAGTCACATATGGACCTGCCCATTTTAATGGTTAAGTACACTATCAGAATTCAGTGGTGTATGATTTAGAATCAAATGTTCTGATAATTTTTCATGAAATATCAACTTGTTCACATCTGAATTATGACAGTAGACCATACTATTTATTGATTTGAGCAAGTCTAAATGTGACCACAGGGGTAACTGGTGAGTTATTTATTCTACAGAGTAACTGTACACACATCCATTGATTGCATACTAAATATTACAGTTCAACTTCCAAAAACCGATCCCTCTGAAAACCAATCACTCCCTCAGATACCGATAATCTTAACCAAACCACTTCCTGATATTGATCTGTTAACAAAGTCTGGATTTTTCCTTCTATTTTCATGTAAAAAATCACATCTGAATACCGATCCTTCTGAAAAACAATTATTTCCTGATACCGATCGTCTTGACAAGTAATGTCTTGTTTTTTTCCTTCTATTTTCATGTAAAAATCACATCTGAGTACCGATCCTTCTGAAACCGATTACTTCCTGATATCAATGATCTTGACGATCAGTGTCTGGATTTTTTCCGTCTATTTTATCTGATTACCGATCCTTCTGAAAACCAATCACTTCCTTTTACCGATCATAGACGGTATTACCCCGGCGAAATACATCCATGGTTGACCATGGTCATTATGGTTTTTGATGGTCAACCATGAAAGATCATGGTCAACCATCAATGACCATGTTTTGCAGACCATGGTCACAGTAGTAGACCATGGTCATAACTCACCACCATGGTAGACCATGGTCAATATTTCCTCTACTGTGGTTGACCATGGTCAACATTTTATCTACCATGGTCATAACTCTCCACCATGGTAGACCATGGTCAAATTTTTCTCTACCATGGTTGACCATGGTAAATATTTTAAAACTTTAAAAAAGTGTCATCCATCAGATAGACCACTGTCAACATTTTTCATGATGAAAATAGATCAAATAGTCTGACTAAATGATATTTTTATTTTGGACACACTGACAATATCCATCACATTAACTATTATATTGTTTTGGAGTCTACAATGTACCTATCACATGTACTTGGTACATGATACATCAGTTATAGTTAAAAACACTAAAACTGTCTTGAAGTTCTCAACATCTACCAATTCCCGAGTGTTTGATTTCTTAAATTTCATTAAATGTCTTGATTTTTTCCGTCTATATTCAAGTACAAAATTACGTATGAATACCGATCCTTATATTTTCTGAACAGCAGACCGTTTTTCATGGTTAAAACGCTACAATGTATATGATGTTAATATCAACCTTACCTGTGTAAGAACTCTGATAACCAAATCTGGCATTGTCACCCATCAAACTGTGTGTTCATTTTACGCAAATTGAAAATAATGGAATACAAATGATAAACAAAATGTTAAGTTTTTGATAAAAAAAAATTAATTAAAACATACATGAAATATGAGGAAAATAAATATCTAATATAAAAACTGAACTGGGTTCAAACCCTAATTTGAGGTGAGAGACTTCATGGTTTTTAGCATGATCCTCTAAGCATTCGACCACAGAGGACCCAAAAAAGGTTTGCTATCTTTTCACATGTGTACAGGGTGAAATCTGTAACTGTCAATTTTTATAATTCAGGTATCATAACTCGTAACAGTGCCCACGATTTGACAAAGGATAACCAGCAGCGAAGAAAGATCTGTGATGCATTAGCTGTAGCCAGTATTGTTGCAAATTGTGCAGGAGTTGAATCCAATCAAAACAGATGTCTAGGCCAGAAAGAATTTCGAGAGTTTTTGGAGGATTATCAGGAGGAGCATCTTGAGGATGAGGATATCATTGATCTCATTCAGGTGGGTCTGCCACTCCCCCACCCCACCCCATATCAAATAAAAAACTTACCTCTAATCACTTCCATTTTCTGATCTGTCGCGTATAGGCTCTAATGCAATCCACTGTAGGGTCACCTGCAGATGACCTGGTAGATGTTTCATTTTCAACCAATGAAAATGCAACTTACACAATTTTGTAAGTTTATCAGTTGGCAAAGAGATGTAAACATTTTTAATATTATAAACAATACACACAAAATCTGGAAGTAAAGAATTCTTTTCTTAACATTGGACAGGATCGAATCACCAAAGACATTCCGAATGACTGGCAGTTTTTCATTATAAAATATATTGCATCTTTTTCCCAATATGATAAATGTTCAAAATCTTTTAAGTTGCATTTTCATTGGTCTAACATTGCTCACCTACGAGAGGACATTCACACATGACCCCATAGCAAATTGTATTAGAGCCTCCAGCCACATATTAGATAACAGGAATGATGAGAGATTGTTTTTTTTTTAAGTAGATTGAGTCCCTCCTTAGTTGTGAATATGCCATAATCATGTAGAAATACATGTATGAACGACTTGTCAGTTTATATATTTTGTTTAACCATTCTACATCATCAGCTACAAAAACTGGTTTTTTTGTTTTTCAATCTGTGATGTGTATGTGAATTGGAGCATAGAAATACTACAGGATAGATATTCATTTCAGAGTGGACTTGAACTCATCTCACTCAAATATGGAGAGACAGCCTGGCTCAGTTGGTAGCACCTTGGACTCTTGAGTAATAAGTCTTGAGTTCGAGTCCAGCTGGTGGCAAGTTGGGTTTCCTGTCCGTCGAATGAGACAGTAAAACATGAGGTCCCGTGTCACAGTAGGTGTCGGCACATTAAAGAACCCTCACTGCTCAGTGGCCGTAAGTGCCGAACATAGGCCAAAACTTGAAGTCCTTCACCGGCATATGCTGACGTCTCCATATGAGTGAAAGATTCTTGAGAGGGACGTTAAACAACAGTAAACAAACAAACATACTCAACTATGGACCTCGCATCTGTGAATGATGGTCCATTCCAAGTTTTTAAACGTCCACCATAGAATAAAAAAAACCCTGTCTTTTTATCAGGAAAAATAAAACACAAAACAACCGTAAAAACACTAGATATATTGGGAGGACAAATGCAATTTAATGCATATTTAAGTATTTTCCTGATGTATTAACAAATGAAAAACAAAATTTAACTTATAAAAATCATATCTATGGCACATACTAATAAAAACCTTTGAAATAGTAGTTTTCATATGGTTGAAAATAAATGTTCATGTTTCACTTTACATTGTTCCATAATTTTCATTAGATATTTGTGGGTTTTTTTCTGTTTTCTTTGATCTCAAAACCAATCTCTCCATTGACGTTAAACATAGAAAAACATGCAATGACCTTACATTCCAGTGGAACCCACCTTGACACACCACTCCATATGCCATTTAAAAGTCATTGGAAACGAATTTTATGAAAATTTTGTTAAATGTAAAAATAATAAAAAATATGTTAAAAAACATCTGTACATTTTTTTTTTAAATATTTTATTGTAAAGCGTTGCTTAATTAGCTTTTATTTCACTGATTCCTGCGACCACGAGTAATGCAAAACTGATTATCATTCCTGATTTGTGACGTCACATGTGCAGTTTCACTTATATGGTTTTATCCGAATTTTTAAATCTACCTCAAGAATCTCGTCGGGACGTGTTTAGCAGTTTAGCGTCCCAAGCAACACAGAAAGGGAGCAAAGAAAGGCAATGGTACTGTGTGCCACATATAACTGCAACATGAGATAGGAACAAGCACTTTTCTTCTTCCCCAGGGATGTTAATTGTGCAAGAAATTGTTACAGAATTAAAAACAAGGATTATCGAACTTCTCCATGATAGTTGAAACTGTTCTTGTATGACGTCACACATCAGGGGACGTAAGTCATGCAAGTGAAACTCTTATGGTGAATTTTAAACAGGTATGCTGCCATGTTTCACCAGATATATTTTGGCTATATTGCTTTTGAATGACCATCTCTCATAAATTTGACTAAAATGCAAACTTAAAAATCTTTTCCTATGACCTTTAAATGTGGTCTCTCTGGACAGGTGATCTCCCTAAATAGATTTCAACTGAAGGAATATCTAACACACAGTGGTGTTAGGAATGTTGTCTTGGAAGAAAGTTGGTCTTTTATAAGAGTGGTCTCTCAAGTCCTTAATTGTTCAGTCCCGTCTTGCGAATTCTTTGAACTTTAATTTTTTCTGAATCATTAGAGTTGTTCTCCTTCAGTTATTGATCTATCTATTCATTCATTTACACATTCATTCATATCCATTTATTCATTCACCCATTTATCCATTTATTTATTTATTGACTTTTTAATTTATTAATTAATTCCTTTATTCACTCATTCATTCATCTTTCAAACCATCCATTCATTTATTCAATCATTCTATTACATATTTATTCATGTATTTATTTATTGATTCAATGATTCATTTATTCATATATTCCATTATTTATTCATTCATTCATTTATTCACTTATTCATTTATTCATTCATGTATCTATTCATTCATTCATACATCCACCCATTCATTCATTCTATCATTCTATTATTCACTCATTCATTCAATTATTCATTTGTTCATCCATTCATTTATTTATTCATTCATTTATTCTATAATTCCATTATTCATTCAATTATCCACTCAAACATCCACCCATTTATTTATTTGTTCTGTCATTCCATTATTCATTCATTCATGTATTAAGTCATTCGTGTATTCTTCCATTCATTTATTTGTTCTATCATTCATTATCCATTCATTTATTCATTCATTTATCCATTCATTAATTCGTTCATTAATTCATTCATTCATTTATCTATTCATTCATGTATTTATTCAGTATTCATATATCTATTCATTCTTTTATTAGTTCTGTTCATTCATTCATATATCCACTCATTCATTCATTTATTTCTTCATTCAATCATGTATTTATGCAGTGTTCATACATCCACTGATTCATTTATATGTTCTATCATTCCATTATTCATTCATTTATTCATTCAATCATGTATTTATTCCGTCTTCATACATCCACCCATTCATTTATTTGTTCTATCATTCCATTATTCATTCATTCATTTATTCACTCATGTATCTGTTCATTCATATAGATTCCACTCATTCATCCATTTATTCCTCTATTTATTATACCATTCAGTATTTGATACTATATTTATTATCATTGATTTCTTTTATCATTGTAACCTGTTTTGCTGGAGCAAATGGAAAATCTGGACTCCACAGTCATTAACATTTGCTATTGACAACTTCAATAAGACAGATGGTCTTACTGGGATATGTTGTTGATATGAACTCCTAGTCATATTTACAAAGATTTTTACTTTAAACTTGAACTCCTGGAGACTTAATAAGTATAATGACTTCCAGAGAAAATGAAGGAAGATTTAGTCACGTAATTATGTGAACAGGACAACTACTGATATTTGAGTCCCTCTAACGAGGAGGACATGTACTTCCAAACTAATTATCATCACTGACCACTGCACAATCAACCAGTGAATGTACTTTAGGTTCTTAAGAAGATTATCTGCAGAAATGAGATCCGGCCTGATTTACATATGAAACTGATTGTCAAACACCATGTTATTATCATTTGTTATTGATCTGATACCATAAAAGTTCATTAACACAGTTGAACTTCAAGCGAAACATGGTGTTGTCACTCTGGTCATTTACTGGGTCACAATGATGGCCAGTGGTCAAGGCATTAGTGCCTGGCATTAAATACAATATATTGGCATATTTGGAAATAAAGTATCATGACAGCTCCTCATGATTCATGCATGTTGTTCATTTCAAGTTATTTTGTATTGCAGGGTAGGCCATATTATATGCATAATGACAATTAATCCATACAGGTACTTAAAGTAATAATAAGACAAATATGAAATGTTTTTAACTCAATATGTTAACCATCATGAGAGTCCTTGATATTGATTGAAGCACCTGTTGATCACAGCTGTAGAGAAATTGATACTTCCTGTAATGTCAATGATAGAGTGTTTACTTCACAAAATGAAGGTCATGGTTTGAATCTAGACTAAACAAGGTTAGAAGTTAGAACAAATGTGATTATTTGTTTGGCATTGAACAAAATATAAGCTTTTAGTAGAAACAGTTTTATGGTTAGTAACTGCATGGTCTTTTTTTCAGAAAAGAATATGGCTCAGGTGTGACCTATTGTTATCATCTTTTGTCTATTGCCATGTGTGGTCCATTGTTGACTTTTACACATTTTCCACTTCTTCTGAGGAATCATTAAACCAATTAAAACCAAACTTGCAAGGAAGTATACCCATCTGAAGTTGCATAAAGTTTGCAATTAAAAAGGGCTAGGACAAATTAGGACCAAAACTTGGTACATCTTTAAAAAAAAAAAAATCCTTTTCTCATGAATCAGTGATCAGATGACTAATTTCTATGAGCAAGGACCCATAGTGGTTCCAGAAGGGTCTGAAATTCAAACATCTTTAAAAGATCTTCTCAAGAAGCATGCAATGATCAGCCAATTCTCACTGTATCATGTTTTGCTCCGGTGACTGTTAAAGTCCATTGGGTATTTGAAGGAAGGGAGGGCTCTTTGTGAAACTGGTGGAGAGACTTCAAAGCGTTTTTGCTACTTCCATTCATCCATGTTCTCGGGAATTTGGAACCCGTGGATGAAGCATGTTAATCTTATACCAAACCTATAGGCCAGTTATACTGATCTTTATATTTGTGACAATAAGACGAATCTCCTTGATGATAGCTTTGTTCCATGTCAAAGAATTTTGAGAGAACCCCCTAGCTCATTCTTGACATGTCCTTTAGAGTTATCATAGTTTAAGAACTGAAAACCGTTGCATTTGTATAGAGTGAATCCCCAATAATTAAAGACTTTTAATACTTTATAAATATTAAATTCCAGCTTCACCAAAGGATTTTTGGAAATCAAGGAGTAAGAGCAGACCCTTCTTATTATTAACTTTTTGTAAATATTTCATTAAACTGGATAGGAGGTACATATTTTCTCCACTTATGATTTAGAAATCTTTTTATAGTAACACTGATGAATTTTGGTAAGACATAAATTTTAACCTACATATATTTTGATGTGCAGTTTGATTACCTTCGTCAGAATTCGTTCAACTTGACTAATTAAGTAAGGACATTAATTACAGGTAACACACACAGTAAAACATCTCTTTCCCTGCCTCACAGGAACAAGTGACAAGGGATTTAAGTAGTTACACCGCTCATAAAATCCAGAGATTTAAAAACCTGCTATCCTTTGATTATTTAGATAAACATGTTAGAATTCCCCGAAATTTGTTCCATATGTGTTTAATAGTTTTTTCTATCTGTTTGATAATTACAGAGACATGAGCCAGATTCTACCTTACGGAAGAACAATTGTTTGTCATTTGAAGGTTTTGCCCGATATCTGATGGACAAAGATAATTTTGCATATCTATATGAGAAAACTAAACACAATGATGAGGTAGGTAAATGTGTAATTTATCCAACAGGTAACTGTAAATCCAGTTTTATTTGCCAGAATTATATTTACGCAAAATTTCGCAAGTCCGAGCTCTCACTCACAAACATGAAATTCTCACTTAATTTTTAAACTTGATGTTGAAAGTGAAATTCACAGAAAGGCAGAGTGCCATGCTCTTGGGTTGGTTTTAGCCAACGAACATAAAAAAAAATTACAAGTGTTAGATTAAACATCTTTATCAGATCTATCTAAAGCTCTAGATATCACTTGATATCTAGGAAGATATAGAAGATATCAAGGTATTGATACAAGTCTGTAATTAGTTTTACAGGATATTGATCATTCTTTGGCCTATGAAAAAGCACCTTTATCATGTTTTAAGATCTATCTAAATCTCTAGATATCACTTGATATCTAGGAAGATATAAAAGATATCAAGGTATTGATACAAGTCTGTAATTAGTTTTACAGGATACAGATCATTATCTGGTCTATGAAAAAGCACCTTAATCATGTTTTAAGATCTATCTAAATCTCTAGATATCACTTGATATCAAGGAAGATATAAAAGATATCAAAGTATTGATATATGTCTGTAGTTAGTTTTACAGGATATGGATCATTCTCTGGCCTATGAAAAAGCACCTTTATCATGTTTTATGATCTATCTAAATCTCTAGATATCACTTGATATCTAGGAAGATATAGAAGATATCAAGGTATTGATGTATGCCTGTAAATGGTTTTACAGGATATTGATCATCCTCTGATCTATGAAAAAACACCTTTATCATGTTTAAGATCTGAATATCTAGATATCACTTGATATCTAGGAAGATATAGAAGATATCAAGGTGTTCATATTATATGGCTAAAATTGATTTTGCAGGATATGGATCATCCCTTGTCACATTACTACATTGCCTCATCACATAACACGTATCTTACGGGACATCAGCTGACTGGAGAATCTTCAGTGGAACTTTACAGTCAAGTAAGTGAAACCAGGTGTAGTCATGGGTATGTTCTTACAAGAATCTTCCTAAGAAATCTTTGGAACCAGTTACAGGACCCATTTCCAATGGGAAAATAGTGTGTATTATCCCCAATTATGCAAAACTTCCCAATTTGGAATTTCAAAAAAGAATAAAGTATTTTCAGACAAATTTCTGAATTTAAGTATTTCTGTTTTAGTTAATTTTTCAGCCCCTGGACCCATAATTTAGATAGTAGGAAAACCCCTGTCTTATCAGTATTTGTCTAATCAAATGGACATAAATGCATAGTAATAAAAATTTACTAGGATTTTTAAAGAGCTCAGATTTTGTTGTCAGCATTTATTATCCATTTTATAGATCCTGCAATAGAACTGTAGTGAATTGAACTTCAAGTTCAAATTTCTTTGTTGTGAGTTGAATTTATTGATGTTTCGATCTATTAACAATGTCTTGAATAATTTTGTTATTTATCACTACTTATAAACAATTTGGAATTTGAACTTTTACGAGTCGAATTTCTTGAATTTTTTTTTATTTCCCAAATATGGCATTTTTTAGAAAAATATTTTAAAATTTAGTTTAAGTTTATCATATGCTATGCTCCATTATGTTTTTTTTTTTTACTTCGCTAGCACCTATAGAACCTTTTGCCTAGAAATAATATCATCAAAGTTCACGACAGGCATATATTGTACCGTTTTGGATTCTCATGTAGCAGAGCTTATACTAACTTTTTGAAGTCAGGAGAATAATTCAGTTGTTCAAGTTAATGTGTTGACATATTGTAGTTGAGCCTTTTGCAGATACCAGCAAGGGTTGCTCTTACTTTTAATTATATGTAGAATCAGAAAATTTTGTTCTGGATATAATTTTGTTTATTTTGTTCTTTTGTTTTGTTTATCAACAAAATTAAAACCATGAGGAAATTTTACATAAATTACACCAAGTAAATAGTAATGAATGCACATAGATTCCTTACAAACATTTTTTTTTTTATATTTCAATGAAATTTAATGTCAACGAATTTGTGTGATTTTTAAGGCAACAAAATTTTAAACCCACAAAATTTTCTGATTATACAGTATACAGTGAAACTTGTATATAATGACCTCCTTACAAACACAAGAAAACCAGTCTTTATAGGGAGGTGGCCTTTATATAGATTATGATTTATACACAAATGGTACTTTTGGGACAGCAGAAATTGATCTTTGTGACCAGGTGGTCTTTATACACAGGTGGTAGCTAAAGCAGGTTTTACTGTATCATGTGTATGTATAACATATTTCTTCTACATCAGGTTTTGTTGATGGGCTGTAGATGTGTTGAACTTGACTGCTGGGATGGTGACGATGGGATGCCGATTATCTACCATGGTCACACGCTAACTACCAGGATCTCATTCAAGGTCATTATTCCTAAACTAAACTTAGTCAACTGGAAACCAGATTAATTTCTTTATCTAGCTACATTTTTGTGAGAATGTCAAACATATTTATTGAATAAATGCTATAAGCATGCAAATTTGTGCCATTTTATGTCCTAAGGTTAAAGGGCAATTGGCAATTATTGTCTTATTACTGAGTGAGAAGCATTCGTTCAAGTTACACTCTTATTTTAATGAAACATAGAATGACTCCATGTAACCATCATTCTGCAGTATTTGCCAGAGGTAATCGGTTTAAAAAAAAGTTATGAATAAATATGTTTTTAAAAACCTCAAGGGAGCATTAATGTTTCTCTTGCACGTGTTGTTTTGTTTTGTTTCCCCCCCCCCAAAAAAAATAAAATACTATTTCTTTTTTAATACTTAGATTGATGTACAATAACGAAAAGATATACACTGTCATAAAAATTCTTAAATTTTACATATTTTGTGAATATTGCTTGAAAACCCTTGCGATGTGGCCATTGCGTCTTTGCAAATAATTAATTGGACCTTAAACTATTTGTATATGCATATAAAACTGGAGCTGATCTCATTTCCCCAAAAATATATAGGAATATAAGAATTTTTCTGCTTGGGTATCTGAGTATATATATCTTTTTTGTTATTCGTGTTGCTGTGCATCCAAAATAGTGAAAAATGAAATAATTGTTTCTGCAAAACACAACTTCTGTCCCTTTAATGACATGTTGTTTGTTTTCAGGCGGTGGTAGAAGCAATCAACAGAAGTGCCTTCATTACCTCTCCCTACCCTGTTATATTGTCCATTGAGAATCACTGTAGTCTTGCTCAACAACAGAAAATGGCGCAGATATTTTTTGTAAGTATGGCACCATAATGATAAAACTTTTCCACAATGTCTTTGGACACTAAAATGATAAAAATACCCTGCAAAAATTACAACATTGCCATAGTTGTGATTATCTCTTGGCAACATTTTTCAGGAATCTGTATCAATTTTCCATCCATAGTTCATGACAGATCCAAAGTGATGGTGAAAAAGTCTATTTTGTTGTGTTACATGTTCAGTTTTTCTTCTTTTTTTTTTTCGGTTACAATGTTTATCTTTTTCATTATTGATTTATTTATCGGATATGCAGTCCTCCCCCATTATACCACCACATTTAATATTTTCCAACATTTTGGCAATATAACACTACAGGTTTTGTGATATATCAAGATTTACCATTTTGAGGTGAAACCATTAATTTTCAAGTCAAAATGCATGCTGTTTATGATGCCCATTTTACAACTCACTATAACAAATGCAGGACATAACAGTCTAATGACTTGGGGTTGGGGACGATGATTATCCAACATTAATTACATATATACCTACCTGTACGAAACATTGTTGACTTGTATCTGTTTATTCACCGGGTTTGGCGATATGGTCGAGGGATTTAACATACTCAAATGACCATTTGTTCCAGAGAATCAGTGGCAGATGGGGGTATGCAGGTTTCGGAATTACAATGGGGAAATTATAGAGGAGGAAATTTGTTCTCCGAGAAAAAATTGGTGCAACATGCAAGTTTTGCATTATAACAGGGGGTTGGTGGAGAACTATATTTATCTTAAATATATGAAAAAAAATCAGCAACTTTGAATCTCTTGAGAAACATTATAGCATGATAATTTGTTGATAAATGGATTTATTGTCATGTCACTTGATGGATTTACATTATCCTTTTGTAGTCTGTGTTTGGTGAAAAGTTAGTAACAACATATTTATTTGAGAGTGACTTCTGTGAAGAGCCACAGCTGCCATCACCATGCCAGTTGAAATACAAAATTCTGGTCAAAAATAAAAAAACCAGAGATCAGGATACCTACCCTTTGAAAAAGGTGAGGAATTAACCATTGGGTTTATTGTGTTTAGTGAAGCAGTTTTGACAATTATCAAAATCATTAAAGGTACCGTATTCGACCCAACAAATGCCTGGTCGCTACAAAAAGTAGGCAAATGGGGTGGCCTCTTATTGGGACAAATTTGTATCCAAATTAACATAAAGCAGTGTTGGTAAAGTTGTTGTAATTATTACAGAGGATGCCTATCAACATTCCTCTGGCTAGTAAAGAAACTCAATTGTGTGTAAAAAAAAAGATGAGTAAATCTGAACTATAGGGGGACTGGCACTTGCAGGGACACGGGAGCTTATTGGGATGAATACGGTATACACTGTGACAGATTGTTATGTAGAATACGGTATACTCTGACAGATTATTGTTTGTAAAATCAAACTTACTTCTCTTAAACTTGTGTTTTTGGTTGTTGCTTGATTAATATACATTGACTTAAATCAAAATAGATAACCCGGTAAATCAACAATTTTTCTGTGTGCTTTTTATAGCACTAATATACAATGTATAAGGCACTCAAAAAGTGTTTTAGCCGTTGAAGCTCATTTTTACCAAGTGCATCTACTTTTGGGCTATACATTTTTTTTTTAGAAATGCAATGACTTTTAAAATGCCTTATCCATTTCAATCAAAGCTTTAATATTATTTTGGAAATTATGATGTCCAGGTTCCCCATCATTTTTTATTAAATTTTCGGTATTTCATTGCTAGCTTATGAAACTTTGATTGTTAAAAAACTAGCATATTTTTTGCATGTCATACACTGACTTGAGAATGTCTTATCTGATTTTATGTCTGTGGTTCAATCCTTCACCTTCAAAATTTCGCCCTCATTTTTTTTTTCGCCCTCTCATCTAAGGACGAAAATAGCAAAAATTTTAAACAGTAGTGAAAATTTCTAGGTATACAGAACGTTGATATGTTTGGTATTTTAGGTACCATCATGCCCTAGAACAAACAGCATGGCTTCAACGGAGAGTACATCCATTAATGATTTTGATGATGATGACGATGAAGATGATGACGAGGATGACATAGCTGATGGTATTGATGTTTATATATCATCTATATACCAGAGGATAATTCTAGATTTTACAGGATAAAACTTAAGTTTGTTGTGCATAGCTCTTGTCATTCTTGTATAGTATCATTTTTGTAAGAATTAACAAGTATCGGCATAGCTGCAGGAATAGCACTCATTCTTCTTAGAAATTGGCTAATGTTCTCTTCTTTGCTTTCTAAGTATTAAAAACATGAAAAAAGAAAAGAAAAAAAATTGGGGGAAAAAACACAGCTAATGCCCCTTTAATTTACAGAGTTTTTAAAATACATTCTAATTTTTGCTTCATTTTAAACTTTGAAAAGTAGTTCAACAAATATTATATCACATGCTCAATGGTAAGAGAATATCTATTAACGGACTTCATCTTTATTATCAGTAAAAGACCCAGAACTCAGGCAATCGGTAGACAGCCAGGATAGTCAAACAGGTGAACAGGAAGAGAGAGGGAGAAGCTGCACTCCATCTGCTCGGACAAGAGCAGACTCCTTTGCGGAATATACTCAGAGGTAGGTAATCAATGATACTCAGATGTGGGTAATCAATAATGCTTAGAGGTAGGTAATCAATGATACTCAGAGGTAGATAATCAGTGATACTCAGATGTAGGTAATCAATGATGCCTAGAGGTAGGTAATCAATAATACTTAGAGGTAGGTAATCAATGATACTCAGAGGTAGATAATCAATGATACTCAGATGTAGGTAATCAATGATGCCTAGAGGTAAGTAATCAATGATGCTCAAAGATAGGGAATGAATGATATGCAGAGGTGGGTAATAAATGATACTTAGAGGTAGGTAATCAGTGATGCTCAGAGGTAGGTAATCAATGATGCTCAAAGATAGAAAATGAATGATATTCAGCAGTAGGTAATCAATGATACTTAGATGTAGGTAATCAATAATGCTTAGAGGTAGGTAATCAGTGATGCTCAGAGGTAGGTAATCAATGATGCTCAAAGGTAGAAAATGAATGATACTCAGCAGTAGGTCATTAATGATACTTAGATGTAGGTAATTAATGATGCTTAGAGGTAGGTAATTAATGATACTCAGAGGTAGATAATTAATTATACTTAGAGGTAGATAATTAAAGATGCTTAGATCAAGTAATTAATGATACTCAGTGGTAGGTAATTAATAATGCTCAGAGGTAAATAGATAAGGTATGATACTGCCTTGATGGTTCTCCACTTGATCTGTGATTAAAAAATTAAAAACATTAAATTCTGCAAACCAACAACTCTGTATTAATCATATGCTATATATGTTTATATCTTTCAGACCATCATCAGGTTCATTTGGAGAGAGAATGCGACCCAAAAGTCACCCAGAGTTGGATTGGCAGTTTGTTGAAGATGACCTCCAAGATATAAAAACAATACCCCCAAAGGTTAAAACAAAAAAGACCAGTCAAATTGCTAAGGAACTTTCAGATTTAGTTGTGTATTTACAGGCTGTGAAATTCCGAGGTAAACTATTTTTTTTTACATTTTTCTGACTGAAAAGATAATTAAATTTTACAATTTGGAATTCATAATGGTTTAATAAATGTAGTACAATCAATCTTGCTTTAGTGACCACCTGTGTATAATGACCACCTGGTCATAAAGACATGTAGTACCATTTGTGTACAAATCAACCTCTATATAAAGGCAACCTCTCTATAAAGACTGCTTTAGTTGTGTCCCAATGGGGGTCTATATACATACAAGTTTCTCTGTATAGTAGAAAAATTACAGTCTACCACTAGACCACCAGAAGTGGTTCCAAAACATTATATACTATTTGTTGTTATATACAACTACAGGAAAATTTCGTGAAAAATATATTTCCTTTTTTTTTTCATAAGGTTTAAATGTGAGTCCAAACACTTCAGTTAAAAAAAAGACGGGTGGAAGAAGAGGACTTCTTGGTAGTAATCCTGGAACACCCCCACTTAATACAGGTAAGCTAGTGGTATCTGTATAAATACATAGGTTCAACTCAATGCAAACAAGGTTCAACTCACAATACATACAAGGTTGAAAGCAGAATGCATACAAGGTTCAACTCTATACATGCAAGGTTCAATTCAATGTATATAAAGTTCAACTCATAATACATACAAGGTTCGACTCAATGCAAACAAGACTTAACTCATAATACATACAAGGTTCAACTCAGTGTATACAAAGTTCAACTCAATACATGCAAGGTTCAACTCATTGTACATGTAGTTCAACACAGTGCACACAAGGGTCAACTCAATGCATGCAAGTTTGAACCCACAGTACATACAATGGATGATGATTGAAGAGTTAATTAATACTTCAATATTTGTGTCTTTGCATGAAAATTGTGCTAAAATGAAATGTGCACTAAAATTTCTCCTTTTACAGTAAATGGGAACCTGTCTTGAAAAACCACTATCATAAAAGATCACCTCTCTTCTGAGAGCACACTCTGAAAACCATTTGGTTGAATAATCTTTTAAATTAAACTTACCACATTTCAGTGACATGGGGTGGTCTGTCAATACAGCTTTTACTGTACTGCAAATTTATTGTTTTTTAGACAAAGGTGAACTCCTTCCATCCAACGTCAGCAGACAAAGACGACCAGACTCAACACCAGCATGCTACCTTGTCTCCTCCCTCAATGAAAGCAAAGCTAAGCAGCTTTGTAGGAGAAATCCAATCGGAGTTATCAAATATCCTTTTCTGATTCATATCTTTTGAGAGTGTTAATGCCAAGGATAAAAAAAATTGATATATAGATTTTGGCTTACCGTATTTGACCCATTAAGCGCCAATGTCCCAATAGGCACCCCTCCCCATTTTTTACCTACTATCAAGAATCGTTTCTAGCTGGTTGGCAAAGAGATGTGGACTTGAAAAATCTGTAAGTAACATTTGTCTTTAGCCCCAGCAACAGAATTATGTTGATAGGTGTCCTTGGTGTAATAACTACAACAACTTTACTACTGTAAAAAAAGATTAACTGTTTTACATCAATTTGATTATTAATTGGTCCCATTAAGCACTCACCCTTTTTTCCTGATTTTTGTAGCACCCTGGGTGCTAAATAGGTCAAATACATTATTTGTTTTATCTGCGTTGGTCCGTAATTTCATCTGATTCAAGTAATTGCTCACCGTCCTAATATAAATAGTGTTACACATGTAGACTGCCAATCATTCTTTGGAGGAATAGCATAAATACTGTTGAGAAAAGAATTTTTCTTTTCTAAATTTGATCATAGTTTGAACTTTACTGTCTTGTTCAAAATTTGAGGTAAAGGTTTTGATTAAATTTTTTTAAGTTGCAGGTATTGAAAAACAAATATACCCTTAAAAAGTGCTTGATTTTAACGAAAAATGCTTGATTTAATTTCAGCAGAGTGCTAGAATTCTACTTCTTTCATGTTTATTTATGACCAATGAAAGACTGTAACAAATAAAATTTGCTCAATGATATAGACATTTGACCCAGTATATTAGTGTGGAGTAAAACATTTTTGTGATACTGTACTGCTGGATCTCTTTAGTGTGTAGTGGAACTCTAAGCAGTATTTTGAGGACCACCATTGAAATGTGAAGGAACCTTACTGACACAGTGTTTCTTTTTTTACTTTGGTTTGGCTTTCAAAGCCTTGATAGCTTAAACATACCCATTGAAAGTGCTTGAAAAACACTCTTAAAAGTCCTGGTAAAGTGCTTGAAAAACACTCTTAAAAGTCCCGGAAAAGTGCTTGAAAAACACTCTGAAAAGTCCTGGGAAAGTGCTTGAAAAGTCATGGAAAAGTGCTTGAAAAACACTCTGAAAAGTCCTGGTAAAGTGCTTGAAAAACACTCTGAAAAGTGCTTGAAAAACACTCTGAAAAGTCCTGGAAAAGTGCTTGAAAAACACTCTGAAAAGTCCTGGAAAGGTGCTTGAAAAACACTCTGAAAAGTCCTGGGAAAGTGCTTGAAAAACACTCTGAAAAGTCCTGGTAAAGTGCTTGAAAAACACTCTGAAAAGTCCTGGAAAAGTGCTTGAAAAACACTCTGAAAAGTCATGGAAAAGTGCTTGAAAAACACTCTGAAAAGTCCTGGGAAAGTGCTTTAAAAATTTTTTTTATTGACTGTATGAAGCTTGTAGTATCTTCCTATATGATCTTAATTATTTTTGCACAATTTCCTGTATCACTTCAACATAGCACAATTGACCTTAACTCTCAGTACTCATACAGAAAAGCAAGTGATGAGGACATATCCCTCAGGAATGAGGATTGACTCCTCCAATTTCAATCCCGTCATATTTTGGGCTTTTGGTATACAGATGGTAGCTCTCAACTATCAAACGGAAGGTTAGTATTTGAGTCAACATTTCCCTAAAAAATATTTTCTCTAATAGATATTTTGAATGTTAAAACATATTTCGATCATTTAAGGGTGACATACTTAATTCCTTTTTACAAAAGATTTTTTCGCTGAAATTTCATATTTTATTTAGTATAGTCCCTTAAAATCATTAATAATACAATAAAAATATCACTTACCAAGCATCTAAAATTTTTAACTTGAGTCGTCTCAAAATTTGGTTTTAAAGCATAAAATATTCCAAAATTACTTCAGAACAAAATGGGACCATGTTGAAATATAAGTGTGCTGAAAAATATATGTGAAAAAAAAAGCATAGAGCACATCACACATTGTCATTATGATTGGTTGTTTTTAGATATATAAGTCAATTTATCAAATTCTAAGCTTTCAGTCATTGTGCCATTTTGGTGGTTTTCAGCATCACTCCTGTGATTTTAACCATCATCACACTTCGGTGATTCAATGGAGTCCCTGCTTTATATGCAAAGGAATAAAATTTTGAATAATTTATCATCATTAAAAGAATGAATTATTATTTTCTTGCATAAATGTACAGTAAAAATATTTTTTTCAATAATTACATGCTTAAGAGATTTGTATATATCTTCTTAAATTTTTTTATTTAGATACAGCGATGGCTCTCAATACCTCCATGTTTGAGCAGAATGGACAGAGTGGTTATGTATTAAAGCCAGCAGTTATGTGGGACAAAAGTCACATGATGTACAATCATTTTAACCCAATGGATAAAGAGTTCGATGGCCTACACGCAACAGTTTTGACATTACACGTAAGTTACATTGCTGTACTTACAATTCTACTGGTTGATAAAGTTGATCTTAGGTCAGAGCCACCATTTCACAAAAGTTTGTTAATCCTTAATTCTAAATCATATATGCCTGAATTCTGACAGTGGACTGAACCATTTTTTGAAATGGGCAGGTCCAATTGTGACTTCAGGGGTTGATAAGTATGACCATTGTATTGTTACTCAACCTCTGACCAATTTAACAAATGTTTTATATCCTGCCCAGGTTTTAGTGGACAATCCATCTGGTGTGGGTATTAATTCATATTTCTTTTCTTTTTTTTTGGTAATTTCTTACAATTCACTTAATAATGATGTTATAATACTAGTATTTTGCACAGAGGATCTTTGAAAGACCAGCATGAATAATGGAGAGTTAAAAGTAAACCAAATAATTTCTGTCCCTTGCCTTGGTTTGGTTTGAACTTTTTTGCTCAATATTTTATTTCATCAATATTTAATATTTTGGTTAATTTCTGCAAGACCAATGAATCTTTTGTCCTATTGCTGTAATGTTTATAGGACTTCAAATTTTTGTCACAACATATTGTCTGATTCACATAACTTTGTGGGGCAGAGTAACCTTTTCTTTGTTATACGGATGATTCTACTCACTTTTCGGTTATGTCATAACTTGATGGGGAAAAGTAACCTTTTCTTTGTCAAACAGATGATTCTACTCACTTTTCGGTTATGTCATAACTTGATGGGGAAAAGTAACCTTTTCTTTGTCATACGGATGATTCTACTCACTTTTCGGTTATGTCATAACTTTGTGGGGCAGAGTAACCTTTTCTTTGTCATACGGATGATTCTACACACTTTCCGGTTATGTCATAACTTGATGGGGCAGAGTAACCTTTTCTTTGTCAAACAGATGATTCTACACACTTTTCGGTTATGTCATAACTTGATGGGGAAAAGTAACCTTTTCTTTGTCATACGGATGATTCTACTCACTTTTTGGTTATGTCAGTCTTCATGGGGAAAACATTTTATTCCTCACTGGAAACTCGTAGGTATAGTGACAATAAGGAATGATTAATTTTGCCAGTGTAATTCTAATCTCATTATGCTTTGTTTCTTAAAATCTAAGCTCGTCAAGGTCAAGGGGTCACAAGACTCCACCCCAACAGGTTATATGGCTTTTACTATACTAGTGAATGAAGTGTTCAGACAAGTGTGTTCATGTGTTCTTCCTGGATGACCTAATTTGCGATTCTGTTTTGTTTTTATTTTGTCTATAGATAATATCTGGTCAGTATGTCAGCAGTAACCACACAGCCAGCACATATATAGAAGTCGAAATTATCGGGATATCTGTTGACTGTGCCAAACACAAGACTAAGGTGGTCACCAGAAATGCCCTGAACCCGATTTGGAATGATTTGTTCACATTTCAGGTATCGGTCAATTTAATATCCACATTTTGTTCTGTATGTATATCCTTCATACCTTATTTTTTCAGTGCAATGAGTATTTTTATGTCTTTCTTCTTTACCTTGCTTTTCAATACTATTTAAGTATGTTTTTTGTCTTTATTTTACTTTTCAATACTCTCAGTACTTCTATATTGTCTTTACCTTGCTTTTCAATACTCTCAGTACCTCTATATTGTCTTTACCTTGCTTTTCAATACTCTCAGTACTTCTATATCGTCTTTACCTTGCTTTTCAATACTCTCAGTACTTCTTTATTGTTTTTACCATGCTTTTTAATACTCTCAGTACTTATATATGATCTTTACCTTGCTTTTCAATACTCTCAGTATCTCTATATCATCTTTACCTTACTTTTCAATACTCTTAGTACTAATATATCATCTTTACCTTGCTTTTCAATACTTTCAGTACTTATATATCATCTTTACCTTACTTTTCAGTACTCTCAGTACCTCTATATTGTCTTTACCTTGCTTTTCAATACTCTTAGTACTTATATATCATCTTTACCTTACTTTTCAATACTCTCAGTACCTCTATATCGCCTTTACTTTGCTTTTCAATACTCTCAGTACCTCTATATCGTCTTTACCTTACTTTTCAATACTCTCAGTACCTCTATATCGCCTTTACCTTGCTTTTCAATACTCTCAGTACTTATATATCGTCTTTACCTTGCTTTTCAATACTCTTAGTACTTATATATCATCTTTACCTTGCTTTTCAATACTCTTAGTACTTATATATCATCTTTACCTTACTTTTCAATACTCTTGATTTTCTTATGTTTTACTTTGATATTAGTATTGTATGATGTTTCTGTAATTTTAGGTGATGTTCATTGATTTGGCCTTCATAAGATTTGTTGTGGTAGATGCCAACACAAGTCATGTGATCTCACAGAGGATCATACCACTTAAATGTTTGAGGGCAGGTAGGTGCAATTATTGATTTTTATGCCATACTTCTCCCCCTCCAAGATAGAAATTTTTTTTTTTTTTTGGGGGGGGGGTGTTTTTTTTATCCCTCCTTTTATTTGTTTGGGTTATTTTGATTTTTGTCAAATAACCTGAGCTATTTTCCTCAAATCTTAACCAAATTTGGTACGTTGACATATATCAACAAATCTAGGATGAGTATGATTATGGACAACATGTTAGAATATTTACCAGAGGGACTTTATAATCTTTATAAATGGCTTAGTTCTAAGATGTTTGTTTTCTTAATATATTTTTTTTCATTTTGAATCTAGACATTTTTCTGATAAAGATTAATATATAATCATAGTAAATTATATGACAAATTTTGACACAATTTGTCTCACTAGTAACTTATATGACAGATACATTATGACATAACGTGTGTCTGTAGTGACTTACATAAAAGTAACAATTCTTTTTTTGGTACATGAAGTAACTTATATGACAGACACATTATGACATAACTTGTCTCACCAGTAACTTATATGACTGACATATTATGACATAACTTGTCTCACCAGTAGCTTATATGACAGATACATTATGACATAACTTGTCTCACTAGTAATTTACATGACTGACACATTATGACATAACTTGTCTCACCAGTAACTTATATGACTGACATATTATGACATAACTTGTCTCACCAGTAGCTTATATGACAGATACATTATGACATAACTTGTCTCACCAGTAATTTATATGACTGACATATTATGACATAACTTGTCTCACCAGTAACTTATATCTGACAGATACATTATGACATAACTTGTCTCACCAGTAACTTATATCTGACAGATACATTATGACATAACTTGTCTCACCAATAACTTATATGACAGATACATTATGACATTACTTGTCTTACCAGTAATTTATATGACAGATACATTATGACATAACTTGTCTCACCAGTAACTGATATGACAGACACATATTGACATAACTTGTCTCACTAGTACATTGTAACTGATATGACAGATACATTATGACATAACTTGTCTTACCAGTAATTTATATGACAGATACATTATGACATAACTTGTCTCACCAGTAACTGATATGACAGACACATATTGACATAACTTGTCTCACTAGTACATTGTAACTGATATGACAGATACATTATGACATAACTTGTCTTACCAGTAATTTATATGACAGATACATTATGACATAACTTGTCTCACCAGTAACTGATATGACAGACACATATTGACATAACTTGTCTCACTAGTACATTGTAACTGATATGACAGATACATTATGACATAACTTGTCTTACCAGTAACTTATATCACAGATACATTATGACATAACTTGTGAGAGCTCTTGCGAAATTACCCTGAAATAAAATTCTCAGGAATAAAACAGGATTTACAGTACATGTGTGAGTATATATGAGTATTTCTGATATTAACTTGTATGAGTATATATGAGTATTTCTGATATTAACTTGTATGAGTATATATGAGTATTTCTGATATTAACTTGTATTTGTAAATACTGAAGCAACAATCTTTTGCAGAAATGAAAATGAAATGAACTTACCATGTTTTTTAAAAAAGATTTACTTTTAATTTTCATTTTATCATTTTTAGGTTATCGACATGTGCGTCTCAGGAACTCAAATAATCAGCCACTAGAACTGTCGACATTGTTTATTTATTCCAAACATGAGGAGGAGCTACTAGTGTCATGTGACTCGACTGATATGAATGGATACACAGACCCTGTGTCTTCAGCCAAACACAAGTCCGTTTTTGCCAAAGTGAAAGAAATGTCAGAATTCAGTAAAGATGGGAAGGAGGTATTTGACATATTTTTATATACAATATATCACAACTTTGTGTAACCCATTATTTCTTCAGGAAAATCTTATTCATATTTTATCATACAATTACTGGGTTTGAAATACCCTGTCATTTGGGGTTTTGTTAAGACATAAATGCTGTGTGTGGAAAATAGCCAGTTATTAGCAATACCCAACTGATAATACAAGCATTTCAATTTGAATATTTTGACATGCAAACAAAAACCAAACACCAATAACAATGACAACGCAGGCCTCGTGACCTGGAAACCGATAACTATCAAATTCTCCTACCATCCTGAGAAAATTTTATATTTTCCAAGCCATAAGGCGCAGATATATTTTGGAAATTCAATAAATCTGATAGCAACCAATTTCAAAGTCTGAAATTTTTTATTGCATAGATAAATTTGCTGAATCCAATGTCCCTAGATACTGTATAGCTGGAAATTTTCACTCCTGTTTAATTTTCACTATTTTTCACCCTTCAATGAGTGGGCGAATTTAAAATGAAAGCGAAATTTTTCAGCTAGATAACTGAAGCATGGACTTGTATGCCATCCATGAGACCATTGATTAAGGACGAATTTATTATTGTTTGTTTATTGTTGTTAACGTCCCACTCAAGAATATTTCACTCATATGGAGACGTCACCAAATGCCGGTGACGGGCTTAAAATTTTGGCCTATGCTCGGCACTTACGGCCATTGAGCAGTGAGGCTTCTTTAACGTGCCGACACCTATTGTGACACGTGACCATGGTTTTTACTGTCTCATCCGACAGACAGGAAACCAACCTGCCGCTGGCTGGACTCGTACTCACAACCTCATGATCAAGAGTCGAGCGTGCTACTGACGGAGCCAGGCCGGCTCACGAAGTTATCAGACAGGAGGAATATGTCATTAATTTGCCCGTCATGAAAAAGTGAAAATAACCAGAAGCAAAAATTTTCAGACAAACAGTATAGAAGTATAGACAGGAACATAACTTTTTGTATGCATAATAATGATTAAAGTAAATAAATTTGATACCCAATTTCTTAATATCCTTTTATTTTTTCCTTGCCTGGTAAAGCAGTGTTATATCAGATTTAGCAGCTTAATCAGACCCTAATATTCATTTCAGACTGCAAGCCTGTTAATATCAAATTTCTTCCACAGATAGTCTTTAACCTTTGTACTCATTATCTCTCGGTTGTGATTTGACCCATCAGAGTTAGAATCGGTGGCAAGGACTATAGTTTTTTCATTGTGTTTGTCTTTTTGCTTTGTCTAGGCCATATCTTCCTCATTTCTTTAGCTAGGCTTCCCATATTTGATTCAAGTACATGTACCTATACATCTAAAGAAGAGGGAGTGTCACATACAGAAATTACACTCTTATCGCCCTAATTCCTAGAATTACTCCCCATTGTTTATTTTATTTGTTTGTGTCATATCTAACTTAATTCTTCATGTAATGTATATACAATGAAACCTCGTGTAAAGACCATCTCACTTAGGAATCCCCCTCACTTAGGTGACCACATCACTTGGGAAACCACCTCACATTTAAAGGGGCATTAGCTGTATTCATATTTTTTTTCTTTTTTTACAACTTAGATATACAATAACAACAAATAGATATACACAGATGTAATCATTCTTAAATTACTATACATTTTGTGAAAATTGCTTTAGAAATCCAGTGTGGCAATTATTCACTTCCTGTTGATTAATTCAACCTTACTGCATGTATTTGTATAAACATACCACAGTGGACCTGACTTATTTTAACAAAATTTATTGGAATATATCCGGTAAGATTTTTTTCCCTGTGTATAGCTCTCATTTGCTTTTGTACAAGTATAAGTAGAAAAATCAAAAAAAATTTTTTGTTTATGTCCCTTTAAGACTATAAATACTTCTACTCTGTCTTTTGATTATTTCCTGATGTGTGGACCCTGACTTAAGTGAGAACCCACACAAATGGTATGTTGACCGCTTTGAGTCAGTCAGTTATAGGTGGTATTAATAGCAAGGTCCCTATGCATAATTATTTTGTTAAATCATAAAAAAAAAATTCAAATTGATCTGTAAATTTACACAGGTTTTTGGCCCACTTGGTACCAAAGTCAAAAGAAGGATGTTTTTTGTCAGTGTTTTTGGTGTTAATGCCCCAGATGAGTACGTAATATTGAAAGTGACGCAGGACACGTCAGTGTATGATGCCATAGCTCAGGTAAGCACACTTTGTCGTCAGTTTCATGGTGCAGTAATTTAGTCTGTCCTCAGAGACCACCTGTCCTAATGGAGCTTATTAGGCCCACTTAACTTAATGCCTGCACAGCCAATCAGATTTCACAATAAGTTAAAGTTGAGTAAAAATTCGCATTTTGAGTAATACCAAAAGGTTTATGCAAATGAGCCCAGGGCCTGGCACAATTAAACTTTTCAAAGAATTACTTTGGACTAAAAAATTTACTTAATTTTGGATAATCCTGAATTCTGATTGGATAAGCAGTCCAAGTTGAGAATATTCTCAGACATGAGTAAATTCTCAAGTTTTATGATGTCGGGCCCCAATGTCTATGACAGAGGAGGTGGTATGGTAGGACAGGGGTCTACTATATTAACTGATTCTATTGCTTCAACATCAGCTGAACATAATTGTACCTTTACCGCAAGTATTTAGAGGACTCGGGTTAATTTTTGCTCATGACTGTCTAATATGCTGCATTTATTAGTTCCTTTTTTGTGTGTGTAAAGATGCATAGGTCATGTAGATACGATCAATTTGTATTTCAAATAAACTGCAGGGATTATTAAATTAAACATGATTGTAAAACTTGTGAATAAGACGGAGAAAATATATGTAAATGGATAAAACGATGGATGGATAGATAGATAGCTAGCTAGCTAGATAGATGGATTGATGGATGGATAGGTAGATAGATAAATAAACAGACAGCTAGATAAATAGATAGATAGACCAACAGATGGGCAGAGTTAGACAGATAGACAGATAGATAAATAGATGGATAGTTAGCTAGCTAGATAGATAAGCTAGGTAGATAGAGGGATTGACTACCAACAGATGGACATACAGTCTAACAAATATTAATTATCTATCAGAATGATAGGTACAAGTGCCTAACTAACTAAATGCACTAAATTTGTATTAAAATCCTTCTAAATACCCTCAAAATGAATGAAATGTCAAAAATATAATTTCATTTTATGTGCAGGCTCTGATGAAAGCAGGACGTATTGATGATAAAGTGTCAGACCATGTTCTTGTGGAAGATGTTCAGTTAGGCTGGGAAAAGAAGGATCAAGAACGCTCCAGTGTTCAGAGAATTCTTGATATGTCGGAGAAGGTATTACAGGCTCAGAACAAGTGGAAGGGAGCTGGAAAGTTCTTGCTGCGAAAACTTAGTGATGTAAGAAAATATGATTACACTCAACACTGACAAATGTTACAAAATATCTGGTCATTGTATTTTTTTTATTCATGTTGACATACATTATTTGACATTGTTAACAGGAAAATGTGACATGACATTATTTATCTTGTTAACAGGAAAATGTGAAGTACATTATTTGCTGTTAACAGGAAAATTTGACATGAACTTTATTTGCAATCAAACAGGAAAATTTGAAAAGAATCTTATTTGATGTTAACAGGAAAATTTGACGTGAACTTTTTATTTTTGTTAACAGGAAAATTTTGACATGTATATTATTTGTTGTTAACCGGAAAATTAAGCACATACTTTTTCTTGTTATCATGAAAACTTTTAGATATGTTGTATACATGTATTTGTTGTTGATGGTGAAATAAAACATGAGCTTTATATATTATCATCAGGGAGATTCAATATTTAATTTTATCATGGTTTATTTGTTGTTGATAGGATCCCAGTAGCAGAGCATGGATGACAACAATGCTTTCTAGAGAACAACAGGTTAGTTACCATTGGCAACCTGTATGACTTCATTTTTTTTTTCTAGTATTATGTTGACCTTTGAACCTGATTATCAATGAACAAGCACTTTGAGTATCAATATATACAGTTTTAGGTGTTTTTCTTGGGTTTTTTTTGTTTTTTTTTTTTAATTTTGAATAGTGTTTTACGCCACACTCAACAATTTTTCAGTTATATGGTGTCAGCTTGTTTTTATTGGTGGAGGAGAGAACCGGGTTTCAGTGTACCCAAGAAGATACCACCAGCCTTCAGCAAGTAAACTGGCAAACTGCCAAATCAGTTTAGGTTCCAGCGGGGTTCGAACCTGCACTGACAGGAAGTGAGAGATATAATGATGCTCTTACCACTTGGCCATGGCAGCCTTTCAGCTTTAGGTCAAATGCCACAATTTTCTATAGACTGATGCCACTGCAGTGAGGGTTCTTTTATGTGCCACGCCTGCCATGACATGGAACCTAGGCTGTATGAGTCGGTCGAGCTACTGGTGCCATTCACCTCATACCAGGTGCTTGACGAAGGAAGAGTCACTACGTCACTACAGTTTTTCTTTTTTACCTGTTTGGTATCAGAATTCTTACCACGGAACTTCCTGCTTGCCAGCAAACACTCTACCACCAGACCACGACAAGTGGTGAAAAAGCAGTTTGAATTTAGAAATAGTAATATTTTTCAAAAATGTCTGCATTTTCCATCTTTGATTATAAATAATTTGTTTAAATGCTATATTTTTGTTACTTCAATAACTTATTTACTGTGGTTTATGATTTTACAGAGGAAAATAGAAGCAGAAAATAACACAGGAGACTGGGAAAGTGTGGAACAAGTTTTCCTGGTCTGTGTGTACAATGTGGCACCTGATCAAAAATACACCATCTTCAAGGCACCTACATCAAGCACCGCTCAAGATATTATAACACAGGTAAGTAAAAATATCTTTGTAACTCAACATCAAGCACCACTCAGGATATTACAACACAGGTAAGTAAAAATGTTTTTGTAACTCAAGCACCGCTCAGGATATTATAACACAGGTAAGTAAAAATGTCTTTGTAAATCAACATCAAGCACCTCTCAGGATGTTATATAACACAGGTATGTAAAAATATCTCTATATTTAATCAACATCAAGCACCACTCATGATATTATTTATCACAGGTAATAAAAAAAATCTCTTTATAAATTAACATCAAGCACGCATGTTGTACGGTAGCAGCCAGTTTTTAATTGTGGAGAGAGGTAAAACCAATTACAATGTACACATAGCCTCCCCACCCAAACTGTCAAACTTTATTATAAATTCAGCTTAGGTTTAAGTGCGGCTCAAACTCACACAGAGTAAAGGTGAGAAGACTTCATGCTTTCAAGTTTGATGCTCTCACCACTCAGAAGCTATGTCAATGATTAGAATGGTTAAAGCATTGCAGTTTCATTCTGGACATCTCTGACTTGTAGTCAGCACACCTACTAGTCATACTGGAGACACGGCTGTGTAATTGTACTTTTGGAAGGGGCATATCAACTAAGTTTTCATATGACAATGTATGAATGACCTTAATTTTTGGAGTACTTACTGTTGTCACTGAGCCAGCCTGGCTCAGTCAGTGGCGCACTCGACTCTTGATCGTGAGGTCGTGAGTTCAAGTCCAACCAGCAACAGGTCAGATTCCTGCCCTTCAGATAAAACAGTTAAAACAGAGGTACCATGTGACTGTTGGTGTCGGCACATTAAAGAACTCTCACTGCTAAATGGCTGTTAGTGCCGAGCATACGCCAAACTTTGAGGCCCTTCATCGGCCTGATGATGTCGCCATATGAGTGAAAGATTCTTGAGTGGGACATTAAATAACAATATGACCAACAACCAACTGTTGTGTCTTCAAGTCAGTGGCTGATAAAAAAAGATTTTACCATGATTTATTTATTTTTTATTCCATAACTTTCTACCTGCTTATTCAGAACAGAATAAATACAATATAGTTTAAAGGCCACTTAAACAGTCAAAAGTAGCCATTAAAGACAGGTGACCTTTATACAGAGGTTTATTCATTACAAAAAAATTAACAAAGGTTAATTGGCCTTTGTAGACAGGTGCCCTTTATACAGAGGTGGCCTTTAATGCAAGTTTGACTGTAATTTTGATGAATGTTACCCATATTTTGTAGGCAATGATGAAGGCACATCGTTCAGACACTGAAGACCTGAGGAATTTTGTTCTTGTTGAGGAGCTAGAGGTATCAAGTGTAGAGACTCAGTCCAGTCACACCAGACGTCACAGTTCCGAGAGCATCGAGCGACACATCTTAGCAGATGACGATAATGTTTACTTGGTACAGAGCGAATGGAAAACAAATGGCAGATTTGTCATAATGGATCGACAACAGGCCGAGTTGGAGGACAACCCTGTAAGTGTAACTATTCATTTAGCTAAGCATCTCCTGTGGTCTTATTTAAACTCGTCCAAATCAATACATAGTATGGTCTAGCTATTGTCGTAATTCAGGAGTGAACAAGTTCATATAATTCATGTAAATTTTTTATAAAATTTTTATTCTAAATCATACACCCCTGAATTCTGACAGTGGACTTAACCATTCTTTGAAATGGGCAGGTCCAAATTTGACCTAATGTATTTATGAGTTAAATGATTTTCATCTTATCTTAATGTCTCTCTTTCTCTAAATATTTTAAGTAACTTTTACATGTAAGTAAATGTTTCAGAGCATTAGTTTGACCCAGGGATAGATAATCATGTAGTCTTTAGATGCTAAATATAACCTTATAATTCCCATTATGTTTACAATTTGGAGTCTTTTGACAGATTTTAAATATTAAATGTAAACTTTGCAAATATTCAGGTGTGATTGTAGTTTCACTATACAATAAAATAAGTTTTACGGCTGATTGAATGTTATTTATTGATATTTTGTAAGGGGAGATAACCATGTACTCTGTAAATATCAAATATAACTAAGATTACTTATATACAAGAAGATTTTGTTGTTGTTTATAATTCATATCAACTGCTGCATTGATCAACAGGTCAATAATACTGCATATGGTTACATATTTAATGTGCTAACCACTTGCAGTGGCCTGGGGGTATAGCGCTTTTGATTTGCAAGCAAAAGGTGCCATGTTCAGTTTGTGGTACTGGGTCATACCTAAGTCACAGGTATTTATAGTGAGACTTGAAAGTCAAGGTCATGTGTCACAGCAGGCAGGGCACATAAAAGACCCTCACTGCATTGGCATCAGACCACAGCACCAGTCAAAATTTGTGGCATTTCACTTCTGCTTCAGCTGATAACATTTTCGAATCGATGAAAATTTCTTGGCAGGATGTAAAATAATAATACCCCAAAAATGAAAATTAAATATTTTGAAATTTATTTTTGACTTTTTTATATTTTTCCATGGTAGCATTTTCATCCTGACTAATTATTTACAGGTTGAAAAGAAGAGGAAAGGTTTCAGTTCCAAGGGAATGAAGTCCAAATCTGTAACAGGTATATCCAAGAAATTCTCTTCTTCCAAGAAAATTGCAAAAGTTCCTTTAGTCACTGATCCCGTTGAAACTTCGTCTCCAGTCAAAGGTATATTTAGTTTCATCGTTGAATGGTTGTCACTCTTGTCCAAGAACCACTGTTGGTTATGGCTGTTGTGTGGCTGTCTTTTTTGTGTGATCATTATATGAATTTGTGCCAAAGTACTGAGGAGTTTTCGACCCTACTCCATTTTTATATGCTGAATGACAATTATTAAGATATGAAACCCATTTTGTACAAAATCATGCATTCTTATACTTCATGTAGGTATTTTAATAAAATTAGATGTTCAGGGTATAGAGCTTGGTATCTTTTTATTTGTATACTTTCCATACTGAATAGTGAGCAAGTGAGATCCACACATATCCATAAAATGAAACGTATTTGTATACTATATACAGGTACTGGTAGAAATTAGTCTGTATGTCTACACTGGTAGAGTTTCATCAGTAAGTGTACCTCTAGTAGAGATTTATCAGTAAGTGTACCTCAGGTAGAGTTTTATCAGTAAGTGTACCTCAGGTAGAGTTTTATCAGTAAGTGTACATGTACCCCTAGTAGAGATTTATCAGTAAGTGTAACTCTGGTAGAGATTTATCAGTAAGTGTACCTTAGGTAGAGATTTATCAGTAAGTGTACCTCAGGTAGAGATTTATCAGTAAGTGTACCTTAGGTAGAGATTTATCAGTAAGTGTACCTTAGGTAGAGATTTATCAGTAAGTGTACCTCAGGTAGAGATTTATCAGTAAGTGTACCTTAGGTAGAGATTTATCAGTAAGTGTACCTCAAGTAGAGATTTATCAGTAAGTGTACCTCAGGTAGAGATTTATCAGTAAGTGTACCTCAGGTAGAGATTTATCAGTAAGTGTACCTCAGGTAGAGATTTATCAGTAAGTGTACCTCAGGTAGAGATTTATCAGTAAGTGTACCCCTAGTAGATTTTTATCAGTAAGTGTATCCCTGGTAGAATTCTATCTGTAAGTGTACCTCTGGTAGAGATTTATCAGTAAGTGTACCTCAGGTAGAGATTTATCAGTAAGTGTACCTCAGGTAGAGATTTATCAGTAAGTGTACCTCTGTTGAGTTTTAACAGTAAGAACCCCTGGTAGAATTTTATCGGTAAGTGTACCCCTGGTAGAGATTTATTAGTGTGTGTACCTCTGTTGATTTTTAACAGTAAGTACCCCTTGTAGAGTTTTATCAATAAGAAGTGTACCCGTGGTATAATTATCAGTAAGTGTTCCCCAAGGTAGAGATTTGTGTGTGTGTGTAAACTTATTAGGTATATATAATGTACACATGCAAGTTGATGTAGTGATGCGAGTATTCCTATTGCATCAGTTACTATAAATAGATATTGTACGTATTCTGTATAAGTTAATATTTTGCAACCAAAGTCATAATACATGAAGTACATCACTGCACTCACGCAGTTCTTTTGAGAGTTACTCACTGTCATTTCACCTGCAATGAAATACAGCACCTATTGATTTATGTCAGAACTTGTTACTATATATAAGTTCACCAATGCACTCCTTGGGTCAACAATCTTGAAATTTTCCAATTGTCTTGCAGGAAAAGTAGTATTGAAATCTACTCGTCTTAATCCAAAAAATGACTGGTCTGAAAATCAATTGAGTGTAACATTTAACAATATTATTGTTTTGTGTTTAAACAAGTATAATATTGTATTTGTATGGAAGTAATTTTTGTTTTCATCAATTTCACTTATCCTTTCGAACAAGTAAGAATTTAAGTAACATTTACTTGTTTGACCACAAAATGGACTTGTCTTGGACAACTGGACAAACTTGATTGTTGTCCGACTCCTGGACTACATCAGAATACCTATATTGATCTAGTGATGTCTGACTTTATGGTGTAACTTTCATTGTCCTGTGGGTAGGTTACATTGTCAGAATAATGA
The DNA here is from genome assembly GCA_030159075.1 of Atrina japonica. Lineage (NCBI taxonomy): Eukaryota > Metazoa > Mollusca > Bivalvia > Pterioida > Pinnidae > Atrina > Atrina japonica. The sequence goes on from BROG01000609.1 coordinate 406,477, forward strand.
TGGTTGTTATAAAGTGATCTGGCTATATATATATATATATATATATATATATAAGTGCATGTCTGGTTGATGTACATTTGTAAGGCTCTGCCTTCTCTAGTTTCATTAATAAATACATGAGATATACATTGAATAAAACATCTGTTAGTAGTGACCAGAGATTTAATGATTACATGTATAGATAAACATGCATTTGTGTTATGGCTTAATTGATAATAAATTGAATTTAAATTTCATCAATCAAAATAAAAATTTTCTTAAAATTAGATATTTGTAGTTCATAAATATGTTTTCATTATGTTCCATAATCACCATGCATTTCATAATTTTGTTGAATTATCGTTTTTTTTTTTTTCTTCTTTTTCTGCAGACCAGTCAAGAATGTCCCGATCTTGGCATGAAAGTCAGCGATCTCCAAGTGAACCTTCAACACCAAGTATGGGGTCTTCCAAACTGAAAAAGTTATCCTCAAAGATTTCCCACAAGTTGACAAAATGATCGATGCATGTTCGTTGAAACAACTACCATGATTCCCGTTCTTTATGACAACTGTCGGAAGATATACCAGTCATTGGTATTTGACGGCCTTGGTGCAACGTCAACACTGGTTTATGTATGTGATCAAAGTTCTTGATAGAAAACTGCTGAATTATAATGACTGGAAATGCTAATCTGCAGCCTCAATGAAGAGATTGAGAAGTCCAAAAGAGATCGTAATTTATTTTGACACAAAACGTACATGTCATACCGATTCATGACAGCCTATGGTTGTGATATATGTATCCTTGTGTTACTGGTTTTCGACCTGATAGCATTTTTCCCTGTTTACGGTGTCCACTGCCGTTTTTTTTTCTGTCATTTAAGTACTGGAATTTACAAAGAATGTCCTTTCCAGTGATTTTATGTTTTTAGATTCCCTTGTCAAAGGTTTTGTCATTTTTTTATGTTTCCGATAAATTTGTGATTTTCTCTTGTTATCAAAATGGCGAGACCTGTTTTTGACCTAAGTAAACTTTGGCCCAAAACATGGACAGGAGATGACTCCAAAATATGGAAATTCATGTTTTCAAAGGTTGTAGTTCTGGTGATAACATAGATAATAAAAATGTACATTTAATAGTTTTCAGTATAAAAATTTGGAATTTTATAACCTTGGTGAATGTTTATGTGCCTAAATTGTGAGTATTCTCGATATCTTTGCCTTTTGGCTCTGGTATTCAAAAATATATGTATGGATTTTTAATTTTAGATTTAGTTTTAAAATTGAGATAAACTACGGTAAAATAAGCCCAGACCATATTTCATTTCTTTAAATACAGATTATAAAAAAAAAATTCAGTAGTTTATTGAAAAAAAAAACCAAATATTCCAGTCGCTAATTTTATATAAGAATCATGTGAAATTCATCATGCTTGTTTGTAATAAGTACGACCAATAACAACATGAAAGTCACATGACCTGAAGATTCTGTGTCCGAGAGCCAGTCGACATAGCTGTATTCCATGTAAACCTTCAGAACATTGAATCTGGAATAAAAGTAATCTGATTAACTCATCACCCCCTGAAAAACAATGGACTCTTCTGTAAATCAATGACTTAGACCAGTCCAAATGTGTCTTTAGAGGTGAATGAGTTGGCATGTCGGATAATTCTACACATGATGTACCGGTATTTGGAAAAAAAATTTCATCTGTGTCTTGAAAATCACTTTGATTTCAAGTTATACATTATCTTTCAGATCTATTTCTAAGATACTTGTAATCATACTCCAGACTCAATTAAGATATCGTATACATTGTATTTAATTACAATTTAATTACAAAATAATTAATATATAGACCTATTTTTCTTCCAAAGTTTTAATTTTTTTAGGTAACCACTGCCAAGAGCTGATCATATTCTACAATGAAAATTGTGCTTCCTTAAACTAAAATTGATCACATTTGTTTTGTGTGTGTATATATATTTTAGGCAAATCTTCATCTTGTGTATTTGAATGTCCTACTTCTAATGATTCTGCATACATTTGGCGCCAAAGTCATCCCACAAAACAGTTCATGAAACGGAGTTGCATTACATACAATTTACATAATCATGATTTAGTACATCAAACCTACTTAAACATGAAAGATACCCACCTCTTATTGATCTTTCATTTGTGATTGGATGAGATTTAATACATGAGTAAAGTGTTTTACTGAGCATATATTTTTATCTTTTTTTTTTTTTTTAGATTTTATACAATAAGTGCCAGATCCATTTCATAGCAAGAGCTCTCCTATGTATGCCAAAGTATAACACAACCCTACATTATTGCTGTTCCTACAAATGTTGCTGTAAGGGTCCATTTTCACTTACTCATTTGTTTCATGAAATTACAGTATTCTCACATCTGCAAAAGGCACCTTGATATTTTAAGCACTGCTGTTTGGACATTTACATACACTTAGGTACACTTACATACACTTAGGTTACCTAGGTAGACTGACATACTCTTGGGTACATTTAGGTACACTTACATAAACTAACACAAACCTAGGTATACTGACATACACTTAGGTGCACTAACATACATTTAGGTACACTAACATACACTTAGGTACTCTGACATTAACCTAGAAATTATAACATACACTTAGATACAACATACATTTCAGTGCACTAACATACACTTAAGTGCATTTGCATACACATAGATATACATGTACTGACAAACACTTGGGTACACTTACACAAACACTTGGGTACTCTCACTAATACTGGAGAGAGATAAAATTATTGTTTTATGATATTCTCTGAATATGATAACATATTGTAAACTAAACAGACTACATCTAATTACATTATCTTTAAATCTGTTTGACAAAAATTAACTCATGAACAAAATATGCCGTGAGAAAAACACCACACTTTGCAGACTGGTTGGAATAGAGATTGAGGGGTGTAAAATGGCAACATTGCAATATATATATATCCTAACAGAAGTGCCATTACTCAGAACTCATTTTTTAATATTTGAAAGCTAATTAGTTTAACCCATACACCCCTAAAAACACATTTTGGACTAGTCTGAACTGTTATTGATTTTAAATAAGAATCTATTATTGTTTAGGGGTAGATGAGTTAAAATGGCATAGCTAGTTCATATATATACTGCAAAATGATTTTGAAGATGATATGAATAAAACATAGTACTCAGAATTGAAATGTCCTGCATAATGTCTGAATGCAGAGAGAGTTCATGGCAAAAGATTTTGTGAAGAATTGGCTTTTAAATACTGAACAACAATTTGACTTTGGGATTCAGCTTTGATCAGAAATTTTATATGATTTGCCATTCTCTTTAACCATTTAGCCCCCAAATATCGAAATGGTATGCTCTTTTCTGTGTTAGGCCAGTCTATTATGAACTGTGGGGTAGAAAGGATTAAACTCTTTTACAAATCATCTTGCCATCAACATATAGAAAATATTCTTTAAGTCCAGACACTTTATTTTTCTTCAAATGCTTGAACACATATACTCTTATTTACCTTTTAAGCTGTAGCCTACATTTCTTATAGCAAGGTGAAATCACACCTGTAGTCTTTTTTTTATTTCTTTTTCAATTGAACCAAGTGTACATGTATATATTTGTAACCATAAAAATGTTTGGTTTCGGTACAAGTATTTTTCTATGTCTTTTTATTCTGGAAGATAAGTGCCAGTCACAAAAAAAGAACATTTGCCATGTTACATTAACAAAAATCAAAACTGCATGTGTAACATTTTACCCAGCCTTGATAATGAAGTCACAGTTTCATTATTTTTATATACTTTTGCATTTGTATTTTGAAAATGGTTTTACAAAAAGTGTAGCAATAATCAAAACATGTCTTTATCACAATATTTTTGTGTGTTTAAGTTTTCTAGATCAGATGTTGGGGAAAAAAGGTGCAATATTTTACTAAAAGAAAGAAAAAAAATCTTATTGTGACAAAACTTCAACAGTTTTTAACCAAAAAGGATATGACAGGGACAATGGCAACTCGGGGTACTTAAAGATTTTCAAGGGGTAGGAGCCATGGTGTAAATATGATAATTGTTTTCATTCCAGAAGTAAGAAACAAAAACTTGAATTGTTACTTCATGAACTATTGTTAGCTACCTTTAGAAAAAACATATTTTTCCTAAAACTAGTGAGAATTACTTTTACTGTACTCTTTGTCCTTCCAAGTGCCAAAGAGCTTGAATAAGTTTTACAATTGTGGTGATTTTAGCAAAATAATGTAGGTCACACATTTAAATTTAGCCACTATCCAAATCCATTTCTCTTTTCTGGAGGCAACAACCAGCTAGGCCAAGCCTATTCTTATCTTGTGACAGTTAGAAACATTAGTTTCTCAGCAGATGAATGATTAACATCCCTGAATAACTGGTTATGTTATAACAAAACCTGTTAACTGTTTCACCTCAGTATCTTAAAGGTATACTCTTTTCTTTTGTCTAGGACCAGTCTATTATGGTTCTGTGGTGTTGACAGGGTCAATAACATCTAATTCTATGCCATGTTTTATACTTAATTATCTTGAAGAAAAGTAAAATATCAAAATCTATAAGTTTATGGTCCAGTTTCCCTTGTTTATCATTTTAAAATTGTGTTATATTATTTAAATTCTTAATTTAAAAAATCCAATTTGGATTTTTATTATCATTATCTAAAAAAACAGATAGAACATCTCCCCCCCCCACTCATCCCTTAAACAATACACAGACATGTTCACAAGATCTGTACAAAGTCTACAATAAAATTATCAGTGATTTAACATGTTTAAATCCGAGGTTATATTTAAGTGATTTCAGTTTTATTTTCAATTACAGTCAAACTTATCTATAAAGGCCACACAAGGAAACAGGCAAAAAGTGGCCATTATAGACAGGTGGCCTTTATAAAGAGGTTTATTAATTATGAAAAAAAAAGTTAACAAATGTTACATTTTAAAGGCTTTTATAGGCAGGTGCTCTTTATACATAGGTTGCCTTTAATGCAAGTTTGACTATAAATCACTTCACTGAGAACATACAACCATGAAGAGTGTAACCTCACTATTAATACCACCTAACTGACTGAATCAAAGTGATCTGATCAGAGAAATTGTCTCTTGATTGAAGAACTGTACTTACTTAATATTCATTAAGAGATTTTCAAAAGACTGAATATTTGTCATCTTGAATGAGAGGTTGTTGTTAGGCAATGTCCAACAGTACATATTTTTCTCTGGATTCCATATTTAAATCTCTGTAATGAATCTTGATCAGTCCAGAATCTCGGCAGATAAGTTTTTGGCAGCTGAATTTTTGAATCCCAGCTTGAAACAAGTCTGCTGTTGATGTTACCTATACATGTATATATATATATATATATTATATATAATATGATATATATCCCATTTAGTTGATGGGATAATTTGTTGTACGTTGTATTTTTTTCTGTAAATACTAGATCAATGTTGATTGTGGTGACTCCATCATTCTTTAAAACTTCTACATAAAGCCCTTTTGGCAGCCATTGTTGTTAAACCTTTATCATACAAAGGATTCTTTTGTAAATCAGGGTCTGTACGGATGTATGAAGTGGCATTCTGTATATAAGCTATCCATTACACTTAGTGCATCCTAGTCATTTCCTTCTTTATTTTTTTATCAGGTTGTAATTTTTTTCTTCAAAGATATTGAAGTATGTGTTGATCTTGAGAGCCAAAGCTATTTATTAATTTTGTATTTCCATGGTGATCAGATTGAAGTATTACCTGTATCTATAGTTTATCTTTGTTTTGGGGTATATGTTGACCGTTATGGACAAGAGTAATTGGTCAGATATTGGACTACTTCTGGTAATGCTTTGATCGTATAAAACAGAAGCTAGTCTTTCATGTGTACGAGGAGTTTGGCCACTGTAAGAGTGTTATACTTATAAATATTTTCTATATAGTTGGACAGAGAGAAGGCGAGTCTTACTGTTAATTCTTATCTTGTAGATTGTGTCTTTGTCAAACATATCACAATAACAATAAATCTATCGTCAGACTTTCAGCTGTTGTTGTTTTAGTTTCTTTATGTCGCACTGTACGTAATATCAGTCAAGCAGTGGCAACCAGTTTTTAATGGTGGACGAGAGGCCCTGGACCTCTAGCTGATTTTTTTTTATTATTTGTATGTTTTTCTACAACAAACTCAACAATTTTCTGTCAGAAGGTGGCGACCAGATTTAATGATGTAGGAGAAAATCTGGTCACAGATTACTCAAGAAAAGACCCCTGACCTTCCGCATGGACCAATTTGTAATGGTGGAGGAGAGAACCCAGTTACAATATATCTGGGAAGTGACCACTTTCCTACTGCAAGTCATCTGGCAATTTGAATTTTGAATAATGTTTTATGACACACTAAACAAATTTCCAGTTATAGGGTGGCAGCCAGTTTTTAATAGTGGAGAGAGAACTCGGTTACAATGCAGGTCTAACCTGGACTGGGAAAACTATGAGCCAAAAAATCAGCCAACCAAGATATTTTTGAGCCATTTGACATTATGATTAGCTAGGTCAATGAGTGTTGATATCAAATACTTGTATGTTTTAAAGTTATGTTACATGCAGGTGGTGACAAGTGGAAACTATATACACTTTATACATGTACATATCCCATAATTTGTCACACCATTTACTAGTTTTTAACCCATCAACCATGTCCTTGTAACTGATGCTGTTGCATTGCCAAATGTAGTTGCCTGTGATCAAGTTATATCTTTCTCTTTTGGATGACAGTATGACCTAACATGTACCAAAAAATATTAGCCGGAAAATTAGCCAAATACAATATTTTGTTTTGGCCAATCTTGAAAATAATTAGCCAATGGTATCTGTTCTTGTCCTTTGTATGACAAATCACAGATACCAAGGTAATAATCTTTTTCAACATTTTTCAACAAAAACTCTTATGAAAAAAAGTAATCTAATATGTTCTAGATAATAGCAGCTGCAAGGTTAAAGGGGTCATCACCATCATTATCGGCAGTAGCAGTATCATATCCATCCTTGGTAAACAAATTTTGGCAAATTTTATTGTAATGTTAAATAATATAACAGTACGTAATTGTACTAATAATGATGGTATGAAAAGGTTACTTACAGAAATTTTAACAGATTATGATATGAATGGCGCCCGTATTCGTACTATGATTTTTTATTTTCAGTGCTGGAAATGCTTCTACAATTCTAGTGTTTGTGTTGAAAACATATGTTATTTGCTTACAGTTAGAACATGACAGCTGGGTTTTAGATCTTCAGTCCGGACTTACAACTGACCGGATGCGACATAGTTATTGACGATACGCTTGTTGAAGAAATATATAATCTATACGACCACTGCTGTCTAATAGATGACTTGTATTCCGGAGAAGATTTACATATTGCCTACTTGACGAAGTAACACTGAGGAATTTGCTACCGTTTATCAAATGATCATACGTTGATCAGTGACTAGCATAAATCGTCAGATGATAAACACGTACAGCATATAAGAAGTCTCTTAGTGATATCTAGATTTTAGGTCAAATGAGGCGTGCTTTCGATCCCCAAAAGTAATCCAGGGGTGTATTAAGGGATACATTTTAAAATTCATTCCTCATCCGGAAAAATAAATCAGCATTTTCTGGATTCCAGACATAAAATCACAGTCTATGCTTCCCGAAAAAATAATTATACAAGGTTCCTGCCGATATCATCTAGCTGTCAGCTATACACTTGGGGCTTTTTTATTTCAATGGCATTACATTGAACGAAAGGCCGTTTTCTGTCTTCCAGTTTCTAAAACTTAAATCTTATTATCCTCTCTGAAGCACACCATTGATTCGATTCCATGTTCAAAAAAGTGTTTCGCCTTCAATTTTTTGGTAAAAGAAAACCAAGGAAAGAGATACAATCTCAGTACAGTGACTGAATTTCCTTTTTATATAATTTTATTATAGATATGTTTGGACAATGGATCTCCACTGTGTAACGTTTGTCATTCGAGTTCACGTACATGTACATTGCATTTATTTACTAGGTGGACGTCAACTTTTCTGTTCAAAATGTTAAAAACATAATACCAATGTTATAATGCGCGTTTTTGTCAATTAGACTTCATCAGTTGAGTTGTAATTTAGATAGATGTACATTTTCTAAAGATAAATTGGTATCATACAAGGCCAAATAATAAATCTAAATGTATGACGAAATCCGACTAAAAGTACCCACTGTGTACAGATGACTATCTTAGCTTTTGAAGAATTTAGAATTTAAATGGAGTTATCAGTACGAAATACTACTTTCGTTTAAAATTATCGATATCGAAATACCATGTACTAGGTTTATGTATATTTATTATTCAAAAAGCCTGTTGAGACTGCTTTTGCAATTGCAAGGACATTGTGTACCTGTTGAAAATTTGAACTGTCCACAACTGACGTCAGACACTGTGAACGGCCTATACTATGTATAAATCAATTTCGCTTCTTCATTTGAATAGATAATAATGAGACCAGATTTCAATTATTAGACCACTTATTTCAGCCATTGAAACCCTCATTATATACTATGATTTCGTTGCATTCGAAATATCGCAGATTTTCCTAGTTCCAAACTGAGCCTGGCAGAGAGTACATTAAGTTTTTCAAACAATTTAGTGTATAGTTTAAAATGAAATATATAATAGCTATTATATTATTAGATTGTCAGCTGATTGAATTTACCATTTTGAATTCACTTACTGACAATGAGGGCTAAAGGGGCGAGGTTCTTGCTAATTATTATATAACAATCAACATTTCGTTGGTAGTTTGAGCTTAGTTGTTATTATTTTTTTTTTTACTTCCATTTTTCATTTATTTATTGCATATTGCTGTATTTGTAATATGTAGCATTTCTTTCACACTCCGGTTGTGTGTGTGAGTGGATGTTTGCGTGAGAGTGTGTATGTGTACGTTTTTTCAAGTTATTTTAATCGTTTTGTCCTGATGAAGAGACAGGTCGTCCCGAAACTTTGACATTTATTCTGTCCGTGTCGTTAGTCATTTTATTGCTTTATATATATTTTTTTCTTGACTTGTGTCTATTTTTTAGATCCGACACATTAAGATATATAATGTTGTTGGTTTTAGCGCTTTATATATATATATATATATATATATATATATATATATATATATATATATATATATATATATATATATATATATATAATAGGATGCCAAAAGTGAGTATTATTTTTATTTTTCTCTACATATTTCATATAAAACCACATTTTCAAAAAAAAATCTATTCCACAATCATTTCCTGTTCAATTTAAATAAAATTTTATATTAAGGTTGCCAACGAGTTGCCGGTTAACCGAGTACTCGTTGGATGGTCCGATTATCGATTTCTAAATTCAGTACTCGGTTACTCGAATATAATTTAAAAATCATTTGCATTTTGCATTTTTAATGTATTTAGAAATACACATGACTGTGTAACTGATTTGATCCAACGTCTATCCTCGTTAGCTATGTGTTTATACAACAATTATTAGTGTATTTATACGTGTAACTTAGTTTGCTAAATCCTGCGGGATTTTTGTTGTTGTATTTTATATCTGGGAGATATACATACATGTAATGAATTGTTTTAAGTATAATAATTTAGTGTTAGGATATTTGTTTTAATGCCATTAAGAGATATGTTCAGCTTAATCGCTGGTTAAACTTTTACACCTGATATCAAGAAAACAAAATAATTACATATAGTTTTATTACACAATTTCATTGATTATAACGATACATGGCCGAATCCATGTACCGGGGTTCAAAACACATTTAAATTTGGCTTAATTAATAAAAAATACAACAAAGCATTGAAATATTATCGGGGTGCATATTACAGAATCTTCTACAATCGACTTACGCCCGCTGAAATTTTTTAATACTAAATACTATTAATGATATAAAGCTACAAATGTTGTATTTTAGATAAGACAAAAAGGTCTTACCTTATGTAATGTCCGAAAGCTATAGAATGACCCACAGAGCTTTTTTATTAATTTTTTTTCGGATATAAGATAACATAAATCCTCGGGCAAATAAATATCACCTTGCACCTTCCACTTTGAATAAAAGTGACATAGTAACCGAGTACTCGATCGGAAAAAAACATTCGGTTACCGGTTAATGAAAACGGACAACCCTAGTACACGCACGCACGCACGCACACACAAACACACACACACACACACACACACACATATATATATATATATATATATATATATATATATATATATATATATAGCTTCTGTATGTAATATAAAAAAAAAATACTGAACAGAGTATTTCATTCATTTCATTCTTTACTGATAAAGTCAAACTTAACAAAAATGTGTACAATTTTTCATACAGTTTGCAATATAATGTTAATTTTTTACACCAATATTTGATGACAAATACAGTACACAGAACTAGAAAAGACTTTATGCCATTACAGTATTACGATGAGACATTCACTGCGTATATTAAGTAGTATACTAAAACAGAGTGTAAGGGAATGTCAAATACAAAACTTACATAAAATATATAACTTGTTAAATGGATTTATTAAAATTGTCAACCATACACAAATGATCGTAAATTCCCTCAACAAAAAGCCACACTGATACTTATAAAGTTAAAAATCATTATTCCTTTCTTTTATTTCCATAACACCCTCTCCAGGCCAGGTTTCACATTTTTTCAAAGGAAAAATGTGTAAATATTGTGAAATCTGTTATAAATTCATCATTAAAATATTACTTTACATTAATACTCACTCTTAATGTTATTTTAATTTTGCTTTTAAGGAGAAATTTTGGTTGAATTTTCAATGCCCAATTTTGGGGAAAAATCATCCAGATATTACATATGTCACTTTAGAGAAGAATAAGGACAAGAGGCCCATGCACCACATCACTCACCTGAACTTTGTTGGTATCTTACCTATGAAAATCTCAAATTTACAAATTATTTTAACACTCCTTTGGAGTGGAGGAGACCTGAACTTTGTTGGTATCTTACCTATGAAAATCTCAAATTTGCAAATTATTTTAATACTCCTTTGAAGTGGAGGAGACTTAAAAATGAACGAAATTGACAAAGCTGGAAAAGATGTCAAAAACATGTTAAAATTAGTTTTCCAGTTTATTCCAAAAACAGGAAACTGAATTAGCATCCATAAAAGGCTTCTTTTGCCCCATCCTGAATCCATCCCTTGGCTGATCTGGCCGAAATTCACAAACTTGGTTGAGGACCTTGAGTACTTACTCCCTATAAATGGTTTTTGAGAAAAAGTCCAAACGTGGAAAATTACCCCCACCCTTCATTTTTGCAGTCTTAAAATATTCATAATAAATTTTAAAAATTAAATTTCAGCAAAATTCTTGCAGGAAAGCATTTATCTACCAAACCACAGGTAAATCACATAAAATAAATGCATCATAAAGAATAAAAGGGGAGAAAATCAAAGAAATCATACAAAAATGAATGAAAATTAAAAAGTCTATAAAGACCCACCCTGGATCCACTCGGGCCATAATGAATAAACTTGGTATAGGACCTTGAGTACTTGCTTCCCATAAAGTTTCATCAAAATCCCTTCAGTGGTTTTGGAGAAGTCGAAAATGTGAAAAGTTTCATCCTACAATAATGCCTATCTTTAAAAACTGCTTTCTCCTACAAACGTGACAGTTTACCTGCATTTTTTTTAGTTGAGATTTCAGTGTCTCACCCTACGGTGGTGTGCAATGACATCATTTAAACAAACCATTGTCCATTGTATTGGCAGGCAAATTTTGTTAGGGAGGAGGAGTAACAATCTCAGACACTCACTTTTAGATTTCTAGTCAAGGTCTTGACAAACCTGACCTAAATGTGAACACTAAAATTATCACAGTTAAGATTTTCTACATCCCACATCATTATTAGTTATAGATTCTAGTATTTCATTATATGTCACATGTCAACTGTAATGAACTACGTGTACTTATTCAAACGATAATTATAAGGATCCTACATTGTCGTCTGTTACAATTGGTGGTTTACATAACCAAACTAAATCATAAGTCTCAAATAGGTGTCTTCTTCTTAAGGCGGTCTATAAAATACGTTATCAAGATCAAGACTTTTAAACTTAAATTAGAATAAGACTGTCTGTCATCTTTGGTCTAGCGTAAGTATGCGATTGTTGTATATTTTACTCTGTATGTTCAGATCTATTTTGTTACTATTTTAATGTTCTGTTTTAACATGAAAGAGATATAAAAATATATACTGACAAGTAATAAATTTTGTCAATCATGTATAATTCACGAGCTTATTTACAACACAATTTACTTAATTAAGTTGATTGTAATTTTTTATGATCTATTTAACTAATGGAAAATGGTCCTGTTACAAAATATCACTTAACTGAACTCTGGTGGTAACAGAGAATAACATGAATATGTAAATGATATTGAGGGATTAAATTTATTTGGCAAATATCACATGGTTTATTTTAAGCAGTGACTTTAAGTTGCAAGGCATTTATCATTTTCAGTTGAAATATTGAATATTTTCATTTAATTGTAACAATGTGTTAGCTTAAATACTTCTTATTTATCCCAATGTACCTACAATATATCAATATATTTTAGTTCATATGAATTAAACTGTTTGAAAACAGGATAAGTAATTTAAAACATTTTGTAAAATAGTTTAAGGGTGTACAATCATGCATGATATTTGGTTTCAATTGATTAGCTTCCACATGTTATTTTTAAACAGTGAGTAGAATTTATTTCTGTGGTTCTTTATTTTAAATGAAAAAGGGATCATTCAGAATATTCCTATCTCAAAGCATTTGTATTCATACTCTTGGAAAAGTAATTTTCACTTCCTTGGAAACAATATAAATCTGGACTATTAAAAAAATTACGTTTTTTTTTTAAATTTGAACTTAAATGTAGTTTTATGCCACATTCAACAACTTTACAGTCATATGGTGCCAGCCAGTTTTTAGAGGTAGAGGAGAGAACCCGGTTACAATGTACCCAGGGAAAAAAACACTGGTTTTCCACAAGTAAAGTGACAATCCTCACAAAATCAGCTTAGGTTCTAGTGGGACTCTAAATCGCACGGATTACAGTTGATATGCTCGAACCACTCAGCAAAATGTAACTTGTAGAGTGGGTTTTAATTTACATTATTAAATAACAAATTGTGATATCATTGTATCCAACATGATTTAAACATAATATGCAAATCCAATTAGAAAGAAATGAGTTTGTATGGCATATTTTTGTTCAAGAACTGAACAGAAACCAAAGATACTTTTCATCATTCATAATCATTTATATGTTAAACTTTAAATGAATTATTTGAGAATTGACAACATTCTGTAAATACAATGTCAAAATTTGGTACTTAACAAAATTTGTAAAAACAAACTATATATAAATATAAAATATATATATATATATATATATATATATATATATATATATATATATATATATATATATATATATATATATATACACACTCGTGTACTGTGAAATTCATCTGATGTTCAATACATACAAAAGATATATCTAATTAATTAGATTAGTCTATCAATCATTACAATATTTGTAATACATATATTCTCCATTTATCCATGCCATCTGTAGGGGGCATCTACTGCCATTGGACAATCCATGTACGACATATCATAATCATTATCAAGCAAAATTTTTTTTATTGCATACTGACCCCAAGACCTTTTGACCTGAAAATCTATAGGGGTCATCTAACTGCACTACCAATGGCCAACCCATGTATGAAATATCAATCATCCTTATCAAGCAAAGATTTTTCAAGATACAGTGTATACAGTATTGCACTGCACCCATTAAACTTTTGACCTGGAAATCAAAGAGGAGTCATCTACAATTAATGACCAACACCTGAAATATCATCACTATCAAGCAAACTTGGTGGATACAATTTTATTTTCGTTGAGTTTACTGCATGACATTCAGTGACCTCTGAACTTTTTGACCCGAAAACTAGAAGGGTCATCATCTCCTACCCATAAACAACCCAAATATAAAATATCATTACTATCAAGCAGAGGGTTCTCAAGGTACTGAATAGAAAATATGTCTTACAGTTAGCTTAGTGACACTTCCACGTGGCAAAATAACTTAAATTTTTAAATGAGACCATTCAAATAATTTATCTTGAGATTTTATGACGTGTATCACATCTTTTGTGGGATAGTATACTGAATAGCCATCAAATAACAGTTCTAAACATGTCTGTATATCATACAGGAAGATTTTAATGCCATGATTATAATCTTGAAAATATTATACAGGACCACTCCATATTCTAATACACAGGACATTATCCTAGCACATACACTGCACATTATCCTAACACATACACTGGACATTATCCTAGCACATACACTGGACATTATCCTAGCACATACACTGCACATTATCCTAGCACATACACTGACTGTAAATTTTATACATTAGAATGGTAATTAATAGAAAGTATAGATAAGGAACAAGAGCAGTATGATTTTCTTTTCTGAGAAATCAAACACAGAATCTACATAGATTTCAGAGACAATTGATAAATACTAAGAAATATATATTTTCAAAGGATACTCAGGAAACATGTGTTTTATAGATTTCAGAGACAGACAAAAATGCCAAAATAAAAAAAACAAAAACAAAAAGGAAAACAAAAAAACAAAATACGTAGATAAATACAAAGAATTATATAAATGGTAAAATAAAACATAAAATTATTTTACATTAACAAAAAGATATCATTTCAGTTATGTAAAACAGCACCACATAAGCAGAATCAAGCACCATGTGCATCTTTATGTATTGTATCCACAAAATACATAATATGATATTACAACAGAGCTAAAACAAATAATCGAATATTTGTGAATGATTAATTTACAGCAAATGTTAGAATATAGAAATAACATCGGAATGGTCAGTCAACTATCTAGTACCAGTACAGTCACATCTTGATAAACCATCACCTTTTATTATTTAGAAATGATGGCAGTATATTGAGTTTGGCAATGAATTGAATTCCCATATCTTGGGGAAAATGGAGTTACCATTATTTGGTTTGTTTATTGTTTGTTTTGTTTATTGTTGTTTAACGTCCTACTCAAGAATCTTTCACTCATATGGAGACATCACCAAATGCTGGTGAAGGGCTTCAAACTTTGGCCTATGCTCGGCACTTACGGCCATTGAACAGTGAGAGTTCTTTAACATTCCGGCACCTACTGTGACATGGGACCTCAGTTTTTACTGTCTCATCCGATGGACAGGAAACCAACCAGCCCCCAACTGGATTCGAACTCATGACCTCACAATCAAGATTCGAGTGCGCTAACGACTGAGACAGACAGGCTCCCATTATTTGGTTTCATATATATATCTTTAATGAACAGAATACAGGACAACAGTCCATATCAAGTAATTATCTTGTTTATTTAATTTTTATCTGGTCCTACTACTGTTTCCAGGTTAATGCAGGTGATCTCTAGCGACAAATTAGCCACTTCACTGAACATGATCAGCTATGGTGGTATATCGAGATACACTTTGAAATAAAAGTTCCGAAATTTGGGTGGCCGATGGGCGATAATGAATTTGGCGTTATAAAGAGAATTTCAGGAAAAAAGAATGGCAACTGAATGGAAATAAATTGAGAATTGACTGTATATTTTAGTGTAGCATCATTTTGCCATCATTAATCAACATTGCTACGATATGCTAGGTATGGGTGAATTTCTCCTTGGGTAGCACTGTCGGAATTTTACATTCTCATAAGCTTATCTTTTAATACTCTAAATTATATCAAATCTTAGAGGCTTAAATATACACATATTCTCTTACCTGAGAATATTAACCCATCAACCCCTCAAGTCACATTTAGACTTGCCCATAAAAAAGAATGGTTAAGTTTACTGTCAGAATTCAGGTGTATGATTTTTCAAAATTTTCTAATAATTTTACATGCAATATAGACTTGTTCACACCTGAATTACGGCAACAGACCATACAATTTATTGAGGGTCTAAATGTGGGCACAGGGTTTGACGAGTTAAGACTAATATAAAGAATGGAAGAAAAAATATCCATGCTGGAAAAGATGAATATTCCAATCTCAATTAAATTGTAGTCAAAAATATTCAAATACAATAGAACCTCGTCTAAAGACCACCTCACTTAAGAAATCACCTCTCATTTAAGATCATAAATATCTAGTTACATGATATTTTCTTTAATAGATTTAAGTAAGTCCTGAGCGTCACATTAGAAACCACTTTACATCACTCAGTTAGGTAGTTTTACTAGCAATGTTCCATTGTATAAATTTTGGCTATTTGTATCAGCTCTATACAATAGTGCAACATCAACGTATGTGTGAAATTGTTACCTATAAATGAAATTTGAAAAATTTAATATTAATACTGTGATGAGTACCTTTGAGGAAATAATTATTAACTCATAAACCCCTGAAAAACAATGAACTCCTCTGTAAATCAATGACTTAGGCCAGTCCAGATGTGTCTTTAAGGGGTAACTAAGTTAAGTACAAAATGGTAAACTGTGATATAACTGGCATTGAATTTTTGGTACTGGCATTGAATTTTTGGTAACAAAGAACATTAATTATGAACTTATCAAGTAAGTAAAAACAAACTTTGGTAAAAATCAACAGGTGTTCAAATGTTACTATATTAGGTATTTTCATTATCCAGAGTTACCACCCCTTGTAGCAGGTATCAATTGTGACGTCATATGTTTGTGTGACAATGGTCGTTTTCTCATGTAAAGACATGACGTTACAATTGGTACCTGCTGACATGGGAGATAACTCTGACTAACAAAAAGACTGAATAACTGGAAATTGTCGCTCCTGTTTAATTTTTCGCGATTTTCGCCCTTAGATGAGAGTGTGCATTTAAAATGAAAGCAAAATTTTTAAGCCAAATAAAACAAGAAGCCCATGGGACACATCGCTCACCTGAACTGTGTTGGTATCTCAGAAAAATGGGAATCTCAAATTTACAAATTATTTTAACACCCCTTAGGAGTATACTTAAAAATGAATGAAAATGACAGAGCTGGGAAAGACGTCAAAAACATGTTAAAAATTAGTCTTCCAATTTATTCTAAAAACAGGAAACTGAATCATGCATACATAAAAATCACTCATGCAATTAGTTTATCAATCCATGTAGCAGTTCTGGAGAAGATTTTTAAAGAGGGGTATTCCCCCCATGGCCTCTTTTGCCCCACCCTGGATCCACTCCTTGGCTAATCTGGCCGAAATTACCAAACTTGGTAGAGGTTCTTGAGTACTTACTTCCTATAAAGTTTCATCAAAATCCCTTCAACGGTTTTGGAGGATAAGTCGAAAAAGTGAAAAGTTTATGGACAGATGGACAAAAGGCGACCAGAAAAGCTTACTTGAACCTTTGGTTCAGGTGAGTTAATAATTGAAGCATGGAAATATAAGACATTAATGAGACTATGGTGATAAAAGGAGGAATTTAAGACAGGTTAAATATGTTTACTGTTGCAAAAGGGCGAAAATAAGTAGCGGTGAACATGTTTGGGTATACAGGAACCTCAGCTTAAATGATTGTGATTGTTTTCTAAATTGATATTCTTTCATCATAGGCGTGTATGTAGATTTCACACAATTATTATTCTGCAAACATGCTAAATATTTCACAAATAAAATACATCGAGTCTAAATACAGCAAGAAAACAATGGAAAATTCACATTTTTACAGATTTTATATCTGTAGGCATATGATTTTTTTCTCTCTCAAAATGAAACCTTTGGAATGAAAATTTGGTACAATGCTTTTTCTTGGGTCAGTCTAGAAATATAACAAATATTTTTATTTTTTGTCCTCAATATCTAAATATATTTTACAAAATAATGTTGCACTTAAACATATAAAAAAAAACATGACAAAACATTTCAGAATACTGTTCTATCAATAACTGATTTGTAAATAATTAATTATCAATAATTAATCATCACTTATCCTCATAATTAAATCACAATACAGAAGAACTTCATTGAGTCGAACATCGATGATCCATATCTCTCAACTTTTAAAACTATGGACAAAGTCCCAAATAATTTTGTTATTTCATGCTACTTGTAAACAATTTATTAATCAAACTTTTATAAGTCAAATTTCTTGATGTTTCAAATAATGTTTTGGGCCTTTTCTATAAAAACATAAAAAAAAATGTCTGAGGTCAAAATTTACATGTGTACGAAATTACCCATGGCAAGTCTTCTTCTCATAAATACTCAGTTTTCATTTATGACAATTAACTTAATTTTAGCACTAATTAAAAAAATACATGACTTTAAATATCTTATTTAGTTTTGAAGTGATCATTATAAACCTTTTAGGACCTCTAAAACTTCAAATGGTATGGTTCTTGGTTAACATTCACAGGTCAAAATCCAGATGTTTTGGACTTTTGTAAGTGGTCCCTTGAACTTTGATTCATTGACGTTTTACTGTATACTGATATTGATACATGCTTGTTGGAATCATATGGATTAACGTATTATTATATTCACAAATGGTAAAGTGAAATTCAGTTTTAAAGACATAGACATTTACATTGGTGAACTGTTATACGTTATACAGTATGGGTAAAAATTATCAAGGGTTCTCTTCTCACTGAGCTTTAATCTTCAACAAAATCAATTACTCCATTCAAAATCAAGATTACATCAAAACATAGTATATGTATTCAGATTTACTTGGAAACACATATCTTTTCAGAAATTCTATCAAATTATGAACGAAAAAATCCAGAAACCCTTTGATTTCTAAAATACAGTGGAATCTCGTTATGTCAAAATCGGATGAGTCAAAACTATGGATATGTCAATGTTGAATGGCAAGTCCCAATTTTAATGGATAGAAAATTATGTCGATTAAACTCTGTTATCTCGAATTCTTGATACCTTGAAGGAAAATGGGCAGTTCTGTGAATTTCAAGATAACAAGATTCCGCTGTATTAAACAACAGACAACCCAAGAAATACATCCCTCTGTTTCTCCCTTTGGGAGTAAACATAAACAAAAGTATCAAAATGGCAGCAGTGCTGTTGAATGTACAACAAAACCTTTAAACATATTAAATGCATACTAAAGATGAAAATGTTTACAGCGATTTATAATACTGTACCCAAAAAGAACTACAACAAAAACAAAATAACTCCCAAAAACCATCTATCACAAACTGAAAGTAAATACATTCTTACTCGTGCATATCAAAAACTTTCACGTCATGAAATTATGCATATTCACAGGAACAGATGTATTCATACCCAGTTGTAACTCTGTGTAGTAAAATCCATATAACCTGCTGGAGTGGAGTCTCATGAACCCTCTCTTGACTTGGAGGAGTTTAAATTTTAGGTAATACATTAAAAATTACATTAACCAGAGTAGTCGTTCCTCCTTGTCATCATAAGCTCGGTTATCCAATTGGTAATAAAACTCAATTCCTGTGAAGTAGAATTGACCGTATCATAATCAAAAGGGCACTCCGCACCACCAGTTTATGTGAATCAACTAATACCAACCACAGAGCATGATATTCACAATGATTTCAAAGGCTCTCCATTAACATTTATAGACTTTTTTTTCCCAGACATCATTGTGTAGTGCCACTTTTCTTCCTATTTATGGCAACATATTATTTTGCCTTTATTTGTGCACTTAAATAACAAAACTGGGCAAATTAAGAAAACAAAGACATGTCTGGCAAGACGAAAATAACAAAACCTAAATATTATGAAATCTACTCGATTTTTAATATTTTGCTAAAATCTTCCTGTGGTTTCAATTTCCCAGAGTCTTTGGCTCTTATACGCTTCAACTGTCCATCCCTGAAAATTAAAATAATATTTAAATCACAACTACAATACCTGCTGTTATTTTTACATTTAAATTAGTCTTTGTTTTCTGCTATACATTTTTTTCTTTGACAACATGAACTCCCAACTATGATGAAGCCATCACAGCCTTACAAATTGCAAAAAATAATGTTCTATAAATAAATATCTGAACCACATGATACTTGATTATGAACTTTACAATTACAATGCTGACACAGCACATTTTAGCCATAGGTCAATTTGACCATTACAATTATATACCCAGTTGATTTGACACATGTCCCATAGTAAAGAAGAAGATTTTTAAAGATCTTTCATTGTTATAACAGGTAGGACAAATGCTTTATTGGAGTCCCAGTATAAAGAAACCAATAATTTATATATTGCATTTTTCAAGAAACTTATTTTCTTTTACAGACACTAAATACTATAGTACTGTACAGGAGATTAATTACAAAAGATGTAATTTTCATGTTTATCTCTCTCTTGACACAATCACTTTTTTTATATCATATTACATGTACAATTTTATTTTTAAAACTTATTCACCATTTCTTAATTCGACAGATTTTTTAACAATGTATATACAGTGAATATTTACACCATAAGTTACTTTTTCCCCTGTACAGTATTAGTACAGTCAAAACTTGTTATGTTGAGATTGGTAATCTCGATTTACCCGGTTATCTTGAGATCAAGTTCTGCTCCCGGCAATTTTCCTTCTATATCTTGCTCAAAAAAATGATAACTCGAGATCGAAAAAGTAAAAAACAGCGCTAATGTTGATGTTGATACTTGGTCCTGATGTTTTGATTCAAAGTGAAAGTGACCAGTTATATCCAGTTTTTTGTACATCGTCATTAAATCATTGTGACTATATGACTAGTGTTGGACAAATATGCTTTACGTATCGTTGTTGAGTGCACACAAAAAATTAAAATCTTCACAAAAAATCTTTTATTTTGCTCTCCGTTCTTAAAATATGGCTAATGTTACTTTCTGTAATTCCTTTTTTGGACTTTCTGTTCTTAAATGAATAATGATAGTATCACTTCAGAGATCTAGAAAGGAGCATTGGTTCTTTCTGTTAAAATGTGAGTGATGTTTACTTGCCAATACAGTTGTGAATTAAGAAATAAATATTCAAACAGATAAGTAATTCCTTTTTATTAACTTTAAATGTTGATTGACAAAACACATGGCTTTTGTAGCCATCAGCGTGCCTGTATACTGATGATAAGAGATGATATAAATGTAGGCCTACAAGTATTCTGGCAACTACGGATATGCTCATGAGAAGATTCAGTATTGTATTTAGTGACAGACCTTTTAACTCAAAGACCCGTTTATCTCAAATTATTTGCTTGGTCCCGACAACTTCAAAATATTGAGGTTTGACTGTATATGAAAAAAAAACTAAAACACACTGGAACCTTTTTTTTTTGCTAATGGTCCAAAACTTCAAATCACAACTTTACATAGTACTAAGCCAAGTTCCATAACAAAATGACTACATATCTCATCATTCAGTTCATGTTTCTATAGTTACCATTCTAAGTCCACCAATCCTCCCTTTTTGGCAATTTCTTTCTTAACTCTGTTGGCAAACTGCACTGCATCTTCGTCATCCTTTAATTATTAAAAACTTATATAAATATCAAATATGAATATATTATTTACATTAGTACCAAATACATAAACAAAAACCGACAGTTTATAGGTCTACCAAAATCAACGGTCACATGTTCAAAAACACAAATTTAAATTAGATCATAACAAGGGTGACAGGTACAAAATATTACAGCTACAGTAATGTATGAAAATGGAGCAAGGTAACAATTTTACCTGCACACCCCTATTTTTGGAAAATAGTGTTTCCGACAGATCCTTCATGTACCTTTACTTAAATAAATAGCTGGAGTATGATACTAGAAATTTCTGCAGTCACTTTCCCCCATCAGTGTCATTTTCATCATTTTATCTCAAAAATCCAGTCACAACATCAATTTTGTTTTTATCGTTGAACCATAAAAAGAATGTTGAGTTTGAATATTGAGTAAATTTGGTGATTTGAATCATTTTCATTTGAACCATGACACATGTATTTGTGAAGCAAACTGCACTGCACTGTACATGTTTAATGCATGTTAATTCAGTTTTATAACTTTATATATATATTTAGCATATATTTATTATAAAAAAATCACGATACCAACATATTAATCGTCAGGAGGTTCTGGAGAGAATATACATATCTGGTGAATACTGTATAAATACGGAGCTCTGAAAATTCAGAAGTTGGATCAGGTTCAATGAAGGAGTACTAATCTCCAGTTGACCAGTCACACCCAGCACATGACCGGTCACACCCAGCACATGACTGGTTATACCCACCATGTGACCGGTTATACCCACCATATGACCAGTTATACTTACCACACGACTAGTCACACCCACCACATGACCGGTCACACCCACCACATGACCGGTTATACCCACCATGTGACCAGTTATATTTACCACATGACCAGTCACACCCACCATGTGTCCGGTCACACCTACCATGTGATGAATTATTTTCCATTTTTCACTTTATAGATGCTGTAAATGAGGAATATCATATGTAGGTAGTATAGATGTCCACGGTAAACATTTCTGTATTTTTTGTACAACAAACTTTGATTTTTCTTCGTTTATACTTAAAATGATGTTTGCTCATACCTGTTTAGTCATTGGTGGAAGGTACCACACTTCAGCCACTAATGCCCAGCTGGTAAATATATCATATATATGATGGACCATTCCCATTTTACTGCTGTTCCAAAATGCATCTCCGAATCTGGGGTCATACTACAAATAAAAGGTTTCACATCAGATAATCTAAGGTCATACAGGATCTAAAAATGCTTCACATGAATGAATCTGGGGTTATACAGTGGAACCTGTCTTGAAAGACCACCTGTCTTGAAAGACCACTGTCATAAAAGACCACCTGTCTTGAAAGACCACCTGTCTTGAAAGACCATCTGTCTTGAAAGACCACTCATAAAAGACCACTGTCATAAAAGACCATCTGTCTTGAAAGACCACCTGTCTTGAAAGACCACTGTCATAAAAGACCACCTGTCTTATGAGACTACATTGTACATTTTGAAAACCAAAAAGTTAAATATCTATGCAAATAAAACCTCTTTTGAGAGACCACCTGTCATGAGAGACCAAATTTCAGTGCCAGACAGGGTGGTCTTTTCTCAAGACAGGATGCACTGTAAAAAGATTCTGGTATGTGATGATTTACTTTGTTATATTTATGTCTTTGTTCTTGTATTCTAAATTTCCTCTGCTATTTAGAAGGTTACCAGTAATAGAAAATTTGCTTTTAAAGCAGTAAAAAACACTGCTTTTAATAACATTAAAAAAATGGATATTCCTGGAAAAAGATAAAAAGATAAATAGAGATTATTATATCAGTAACTTGATTCTCAGAACTGGATCACTTCAACTTGACAGGGGCAGATCATCAGATCACATGAGACACAAAGTTATTGTTAAAATGATAAATTCAAAATATACACATCCAAAGTAAACTAATCAATTAGATACGGATGTGTCAACTGTACTGATATTTACAACATAGTCAAATACAGATTTGTTTACATTGAGCTAAGTAACTTACAGCACTTTCTCTATGGGAGAAGTAGGTCGGGCAAGAAAATTTCAACTGTACAAATATTGAATTTATTCACTGATCATGGTAACTTCTGGTATTGTTACAATGGGAAAAGTAATCCTGCTTTATTTACTATGTAATCAGTTTCAAAGAGGGGTGATATGGATTCAGAAATCTACAGTGTGGTGATCTGCAAAGTCAGATCCCGCTCTGTGAAATCAACAGTATCAAAACTCGGAATATTGATAGGTATATAATAAAAGCAGAGATCAAACTCTTACAGATTTCTGAACATCTAGAAATACATAATATTGTCAGGAATTTAAATACCTCCATTAATTTAGACTTTTCAATCTTTCATTCGCTTTCAGTAGCAAAATTTATTTGTAAAACACATACCCCTCCTGCATGACCATGTTCAAACAGAAATGTGGAACCAACAAGTAAATGTATGGTATCTCTGATGTCCAATGCTGGTCCTTAGCACTCACTTTACCTTTTTCCCCACATAAATTACAATTTACAAGTCATACTAATGTTTAAATTCATCAATTGCCCGTTTCTCTTTAATATTAGCCAAATATAAAATACCTGTCATGTTTGCTTCCATAGTCTTCCGGTAAAAGTTGTGAAAAGGCAGAAAAAAACTATTAAAAAAATTCTTGTTTGTTTAAATGGCATCTTATGACACACTAAGCAATTTTCAGTTATACAGTGCCTGCCATTCTTAGTGGTGAAGAAAACTTGGATACAATCTAACCAGGAAAAGATCACCACCCTTCCATAACTGGAAAACTTACTCAACCATGTTGACTAGAGATGGCAGACTTGAAGGTTTAGAGTGTATTGCTCTGACCACTTGGCCATTGAGGCACCAGGAAATGAAATGTTCCTTGACCTCTGGTATAATCCAACATGTCACTTCAATTTCCTAAACCAACAATTAATTAATTGACATAAAAGATTGTTTAATTATCCAATTCACTTACCTTAATGGCCACAGGATATATTGTTGAGCTGATCTCAAAACTACCTTTCTTGAACATCATAACAGATGTATTATTTATACATGTACCTGAAATACATAACTGGATATAGTCCTGAAGTTTCATAGAAAAAATACAGAAGGGAGTGAAGTAGTGAAAAGAACCCCTCATCTCCAAAATACTGATTTTATTGACAATTAATAAATACTTAATATATCCATGTGAAAACTGAGGTACATGTATCAGAAACAAAGGTAATTTTCTTTCACTTGTTGACAAAAAATTATAGGGATATTATAGGGGAAATGGCTATTTTCTATAGGGGAAATGGCTATTTTCAGACAAAATTTAGGGATCATAGGGCAGTTTTGAAAATATAGGGATTTTACAGGAAATATAGGGCCACTTGAAGGCCTGTAATTCAAGAAAAATAACAGCACCAAAACAAAGTCATTTAGAAATCAATTGCAAAACAAAAAGACCTACCAATACTTTTAATTACTATATAATGACATAATTTGGGAAGGAATGGCAAACAAAAGATATACAGTCAAACTTGCATTAAAAGTCACCTCTGTATAAAGGGAACCTGCCTATAAATGCCATTCAATCATAACCTTTCTTAATTTTTCATAGGGAATAAACCTTTATATAAAGGCCACAGACAGACAGATAGATACATACACAGATACATAGATAGATAGATAGATAGATAGATAGATAGATAGATAGATAGATAGATAGATAGATAGACAGACAGACAGACAGATAGACAGACAGACAGACAGACAGACAGACAGACAGACAGATAGATAGATAGATAGATAATGTACTTAAAGCTTACCCTCTGGAAATATGAGTATAGGTAACTTAGTTTTGTCCTCAACATGTTCTCTTAATCTACAAATGAATAAGAACATGAAGAATGAAAATCTTTATAACGAGAAGGTTTATGATTCTGTTAATAGAATTTGTTTGGATTGTAAAAGTACTGTGATATCAAGTGCAGATCTATTTGAGTGAATCAGTTCAATGTTCTATACATCTATGGGTTGTATTTATTTATTTTTT
This sequence comes from Atrina japonica, assembly GCA_030159075.1. Lineage (NCBI taxonomy): Eukaryota > Metazoa > Mollusca > Bivalvia > Pterioida > Pinnidae > Atrina > Atrina japonica. Next base: position 432,245 of record BROG01000609.1, read on the forward strand.
TTTAACAAATTCAAAAATCCTTATTACTGGAGATACAAAAGGGAAATCTAGGGAAATGATTGGCCAACATTATTTTACCTTAATTATGAGTTGGGAGCCATGAGACAGAGAGAAATGAATGAAAGTGGTGAAATAAAAGGTTAACACTAGATGATTGGCCAACATGATTTTACCTTCATTATGAGTTAGGACCAGAATGCCACTGTAAAAGTGGAAAATTGTGTGTGTTGCATGAAACACCAGTATGAGACTATATTTTTTAAAATTACACAGTTGACTATCTCTGTACATGCTGTAGATAAAACCTCTTTAGAGGGACCTTATTTTAGTGGCAGATGGGGTGGTCTCCCAAGACAGGTTTCACTATACATGTTGTGATAGAAATGAAATGACTCTTTGAATGTTTGGGATTGAATAGTAAATAGCATATATATTTGAGTTTAAAATTACATGTAATATTGGAACAACGAGTCATTTGTCTGGTACACGTATAGGTATGGGAGAATTTTTGTGAAGATTGTGGAGAAGTAAGGTCTAGATTTTATTTTCCTACAATAGTTTTTTTAAATATTCAGTTATTAAATATTTGGCATTTAAATTCCCACCTACCTACCTTCCTACCTAAGAACAGCATTTAAATAGTTATTGGCATATTAAGATTTATTTCTAAGTATTGAGAATTAATGATGGTAAGGAATAAAAGAAAAAAAAAAGAATACTCAATTGTGAATTGAATAGCAGTCACAAATACATGTATTCAAATACCGATTTATTTATCATGTATCACAAGAAACTTTGAGTTTGTACACTATATTTCTCAATTCAAGACCAACCTTTTGGCTACTAAATATCTGTCCTTTCCTTCTGATCTTTCAAACCATATATGTGCAGCTGATCTTGACAAAGCTCTTTGAAATAAACCGAGAAAGCCACCATGGGCTTGTCCAACCTGAAAATAAGTTAGTTAGAAAGATAAAGGCCCTTCATACATGTTGTTATTGAAGAAACAAGCCTACATTTTACTTTGAATGAAATAGCACGTTTAATTTCTTGTATTGATAAATTAAATGAATTTTCAAATGAATATTATCATTTTAATGTTTCATCTTATAAGATGTGACTTTAAATTAAAATTTCATTTTCTTTTAGTTTAAAAAATATCTATTATTTATTAATATTGAACATCAATCTAAGCAAATGAATGACTAATTCAATTAGCAGATATGAGGACTGTTCCAAAAATATATTTTTCTTCCAAATATCATCTCATGATGTTGATCTGCAGATCTTCATATTATATTTATCTTAACAGATAATGAAACAGGAAATGTCTCAAGACAACATAACTTGCCAGTGGCAGCAGTGTATATCAGCTGCTAAAATTTTGACTAGAAAGTAGGTCAAATGGCATAACCTAGGTCACTAGGTCAAATTGTACTAGTCAATGTCTATATTGGAGAAAGTATAACACAAGGAAAAATTTCATATGATTGTAAAACATTTGCTGGCTTACCATGGCATAACAATTATCACATGACAGGATAATGACATCTATAGGAGACGTATGGTTGGCCACACATATACCATTTTCTGCTTTGTTTTCCCTATATCAAACATAAAAACAATAATAAAAGAATGTCTAAACATTGTGTATGCCTCACATCGTCTTATTGACTTTCTATATCAAAATTTTTTATTTTTATCATGCAGTGGAACCTCGATTTATAGACCACCTTACATTTAAGTCCATAAATATTCAATCTTTTGTAAATTTCTCATTAAATATTTAAAAGTACAGATCCTCACTTCAGTGACCACCTCACTAATCAGACCACTGTCAGTCAATCAGTTAGGTGGTCTTGATAAATTTCCACTTTGACTCATTCATGCTACAACAAAGAACATTTGCACTGCTGCTGCCTAGGATGAATTTTACGTCATTAGGTATACTAACAGTGGTCTTGTGACATAATTGGTTTGTTTGTTGTTTTACATCACATCCAGAATTTTTCACTAATGTTGAGATGTCAACGGCTTAAGGTGAAGTGCCACAAATTTTGACCATATCTATGAACTGATGCCAATGCAGTGAGGGTTCTTTTATGTGCCACACCTGCTGTCTCATCCAAAAGGCCTGTGACTTTCACTTCCTTTGCCGAGCATTTTGGCACAGGAACAATAACAACCAATCTTAAAAAGTCGTTGCTATGACCCTATACTGGGAATCGAACCCGGTACCTTCCGCTTGCGAGTCAAACACTCTACCACTAGACCACTAAAAGCAGTAAAATATAATTCATGGTCTATGGTCTATGTCCTAATGTCAACAAGTTTTATACAAATTTTCTAGTTGTTTTTTTATAATATAATAAGCTATAACTAAGGAAGCTAATAATATCCAAGCAAGTAAAATACACAGACTGTATTTCTTAAAATGTACAGGACAAAGAAAGGCTAGAATATGAAATATACAACTGCGTGAACTAACAACAATATACTTTTGCTAAAACTTCTGGAGCAACATCAGACCAGGTGTCACTGTACTGTGTTCAAGACAATAAAATAAACTTGAAGTTGTGTGCTATATAAGTAGAGAAAACATACCTATTATGATATGTGACAATAGCTGAGCAAGCTCTAGACAGGATTCTATGTGACATGATAGTAACATATCTGTTTAATTTTCTTTTAAACCTGTAAATGTAAACCAAGAACGAATATATCATTTTAAATATTAACTGAATCAGCTGGGACAAATATGCAGAACAATAATAATGATAATAATAATAATAATAATAATGCTGTAGGCATTTGATGTACTATCAGGTACTATCAGAAAATCAGTTTTTGTTATAACTGACCTTAACCAATATTCTTAACTGAACACCGAGGCCGGAGAATATGCATAAGCTATCCTCACGTTTATTAAAGTGAGCTTAAAACATTGACGAACAAGAAATATGATCACATGAATAGATCACCAAAAGCAAATGCACAAGTGACCTAAAAAAAGAAGCCATCTACAACTTTTGCTGTGTCCAGATTTAATACCCAATATATAATCAGAAAACTTTGTTGTGGTTTCAATTTCCGTTATGTCCTTGTTTCCATTTAGCAATGAAAATAAAACCATGACAAAATTTTACATAAATTACACATTTCTTTATGAATACATTTTTTTTTTAATTTCAACAAAATTAATGTCAACAGATTTACTTTATTTTTTATCTCAACGAAATTTTCTGATTCTACAGTACTATATATGCTGTATAATTGTACTTGACCTGAACAAAAGATATAAGTCCAGATCTACCTCGTAACTATATACATCATATCAAAGGTATTGTATAGGTACTCACTGGCTTTGTGGTAAATATCCGAGTACAGCTGTAGAAAATATCAACCAGAATAATCCAAGGCATACCAGCACAATCCTGTCAAACAAGTCAAGAAAATACTTTATTTTACAGCAATAAACAAACAAGTTTATCAACTTATATTAATGTTTCTTGTTGGCATTGATGTTGGCGTGAGGGGGGACCTTCCTATGGGAAAAAACAAACCTTACTGTGGGAGGAAACCGGAGTGCCTGGAGAAAATCCATGTGTCTGAGCTGGCGACCACTATACCATCTCACATACTTCCCTGTCCAATCCTAGGGTCTACTGGACTACTTTGAGAAAATCCACGTGTCTGAGCTGGTGACCACCATCTCACATACTTCCATCTCCAATCCTAGGATCCCTCAGATCGCACTCAGGAGTGTCTGGAGGTGTCTAGCTGGTGACCACTATACCATCTCACATACTTCCCTGAAAATCCTACGTCTACTGGACTACTTTGAGAAAATCCATGTGTCTGAGCTGGCGACCACTATACCATCTCACATACTTCCCTGTCCAATCCTAGGGTCTACCGCACTACTTTGAGAAAATCCACGTGTCTGAGCTGGTGACCACTATACCATCTCACATGTTTCCCTGTCCAATCCTAGGATCAAACTCAGATCACACTGGAGAAAAACCGGATTGTCTGGAGAAAATCCATGTGTCTGAGGTGGCGACCACTATACCATCTCACATACCTCTCACAATCCTAGGATCAAACTCAGATCGCATTGGAGAAAAACGGGTGCGCTAACGACAGCTCTACTCGGACACCCATCAAATAAGAATTGTATTTTACAATGTTGTTTTGGTGTACCAGTGTAGTGTATAGTTATATCAATATACAGGATATCTGATGGCAGAGGGATGCCTTATCTAACGAAGCTGGTTTAAAACATTATACTCTCTTTAGAAACTCTCTTTACAGATCATCCCATCTGTCACTGAAATATGAACTTAAAACACAAGAGGTCTCTCAAAAGAGGTTTTTATTTTAAAAGAGGGGTCTGTCAAGACAGGTTCCACTGTAGAACATTTATCAGTCAAATTATCTGGACAAACAAAAAATTACTTTTCCATTTTGCTTTTATTATAAGTAGAGCCACATATCAAGAGAAAAGTAGACAGGTGAACTTCACTATTAAGACCACCTAAATGACTGGCTTACAGTGGTCTTTATAGTGAGGTGGTCTTGAAGTGAGGTTCAACTGTATATTTTGTATAATACACAAAACTATATAAGTTTTTATCCGTATCATCAAACTACAAGAGATTGCTGTAGTGGAAGGGTAAATCTAAGGCATAAACGGATAGAAACATTTGTGTGGTTTTGTATCAATTACATGCCCCTTATTTATCTAATTGTGCACACAAATCTAAAATTCCTCTTTAACGCTAATACCACAGAGCAATACATACTCAAGTCAAAACACTGCATCATTAATTTTAGAATCCAATTGCAAAGCAATACAATGTTATGTAATTATGTATTGCATAGGTGTATTGAAGTCTGTATCATAACTGTACGATTACATATGTATGTAATAAATTGAAATATTTTCACCACAGTATCAATTATGAAACATCTGATATCTTCCAAGTAAGTCAATCTTGTACAAATTAACACCTTTTATTTTTATCAATCTTGTACAAATTAACACCTTTTATTTTCATCAATCTTGTACAAATTAACACCTTTAATTTTTATTAATCTTGTACAAATTAACACCTTTTGTTTTTTATCAATCTTGTACAAATTAACACCTTTTATTCTTATCAATCTTGTACAAATTAACACCTTTTATTTTTTATCAATCTTGTACAAATTAACACCTTTTATTCTTATCAATCTTGTACAAATTAACACTTTTTATTTTTATCAATCTTGTACAAATTAACACTTTATTTTTATCAATCTTGTACAAATTAACACCTTTTATTTTTATCAATCTTGTACAAATTAACACCTTTTATTTTTTATCAATCTTGTACAAATTAACACCTTTTATTTTTATCAATCTTGTACAAATTAACACCTTTTATTTTTATCAATCTTGTACAAATTAACACCTTTTATTTTTATCAATCTTGTACAAATTAACACCTTTTATTTTTAGACTGGCATTAGCTTAGAAATGTGTATTTATTCCACATCTTAAAATGTATTTCAAATTATAATGCTTTATGAATAAATTAGTAATAATACAACATCTAAAAGAATAAAAGTTTAAATCTGAGCAATAAGAAGACATTATCCTAAATGGTCAATATTGGGTGCTTTCACAGAATAACCAGTGGTACCATTTCTTATTAACCAGTGCCAATGACGGCAAAATATGACAATGTTATATATGGTGATTTAATATTTTGGTAGAAAATCTTTTCATTTTTTCTCATGGTAAACCAGTGTACCACAGGTAACCAATGCATCACAGGTACACCAGTGGAACCATATAAACTAATGGTACCACAGGTAAACCACTGGTATGACAGGTAAACCAATGGTATCACAGGTAAAGCAATATACCACATGTAAACCAATGTACCACAGGTAAACCAATTTTATCACATGTAAACCAACGGTACCACAGGTAAACCAATGCACCATAGGTAAACCAAGGGTACAACAGATAAACTGATGGTACCATAGGCAAACCAAGGTACCAAAGGTAAACCACTGTACCACAGTTAACTAACAGTACCACAGGTAAACAAAGGGTACCACAGGTAAACCAAGGGACCACAGGCACACCAAGCGTACCACAGGTAAACCAATGGTCAACAGGTAAACCAATGGTAACCAAGGTAAACCAATGTACCACTGGTAAACTAATGGTGCCACAGGTAAACCAAGGGTACCACAGGAAAACCAAGAGTATCACAGATAAACCAATGGTACCACAGGTAAGCCAAGATCTCTGAAAATTTCATTGCTAATAACATTTTCATTTATTTTGTGTTGGATTTTTTTCATTTCAATGTCATCACATTATATTTAAGTCCCAGAGAAATGAGTCTAGTAGTCCTTCTCCCCCACAACAGAGTTTTGTTTGATACAGTTAAGAAAATGACTGGTAAGGTATTCTAATGGTTATATTTTATAATAGACAGGTTTGCCCCATGAACAGGTATAAGGTTTTTAGGGACCAAATATCAAATGGTAACCTTACAAATGACAATTGTTATTTTATATTACTTGTCAAAACACTTGTCTCTGAGTTAATCTTGACGACAGATATAAAATATTTGCCATAATTGTTTGATGACTCCGGTACAGTAATCATTCGCAAATATTTTATTATCAAATATAAGACTTTCTTCTGAAGAAACCTCATTTTTAAGATGTTTCACTGAAATTTACATTTTTTTCCAGGAATTTACAGAGACTGCAATGGATATATCCAAATTTAATAAAGTTATTTATACAACAGATACTTGAAATGCAAGATGTACATAAACTTACATGCAAGTGTACCATACTTACCTATATGGTAAAAGGAAACAATATCTGAAGACACATCCTAGACACCAAAGGATTGTTAAACGAACACTGTAATAGATATAACATGTTACATCAGTAATATATGTATGTACATACATTTTAATCATATCCTTAAGAGACATATGAATAAACAAGTAATGTGTCTCTCTATATACACGGTGGAATCGCGGTGGAATCGCGTTATCTCAATATTAATGGGACTGACATATTACTTAGAGATATCCGAAATATAAGGTAACAAATTTTTCTATCCATAGAAAAAAATCAGGACCAGCTGTTCAACTTTGACATAACTGGAATTTCAAAGAAGGAAAAAGAAAGAAAGAAAAAGAGAGAGAGAGAGAGAGAGAGAGAGAGAGAGAGAGAGAGAGAGAGAGAGAGAGAGAGAGAGAGAGAGAGAGAGAGAGAGAGAGAGAGAGAGAGAGAGAGAGAGAGAGAGAGAGAGAGAGAGAGAGAGAGAGAGAGAGAGAGACAGAGAGAGAGAGTGCCTCTGACCTTCAATTCGAAATTTTTCTGTATTTTGCATGATTTTCTTGGGCACAAGTATATTTCATAATCATAAAAAAAGTTACAAATCATTGTAACACAAGCAAATCATTGTAACACATATGATCCTAACTCCAACATGCTAGATAAATACTCCTTGTTCATTTCAACAGGTAACAAACAAACAGTTACATGTATAAACAAAAGACTGTGAAATACACACCTAACATATTGATGTCCATAAGTTGTCCTAGTTAAGAAATTCCAAGTTCTTAATTCTGTAATACAAAAACAGAGTGATTCATCAAAAATATTGCAGAAGCTAAATAAATTCAGTGTACTTAAGGAACCCTGGTATTCATGGACAGTGAAGTTGTCGTCTAGGTTTGTTAGACAGTCAAAGGTTAGGTAAACACAGTCATACATTTTGGCATTTGTGTTATAATCAGGAACAAATCATATCTAAACGGTTCTCTTTAACCAATTGTTGTGTACAGACTCAATATCTGGATATAACTTGATTTGATTTTTTTTTATTTTATGCCATACTCAACAATCTTTCAGTCATATGATGGCGTCCAGTTTTTATTGGTGGAGGAGAAACCCCGGCTATCCGGGTAAAGACCACCGACCTTCCGCAAGAAAACTGGCAAACTGGATATAACTTGATGTGTTGAACATACTAACAATGACTTAAATCAATGTAATTAAGTAAGACGCCTGTAACTTGACAATTTTCTGTGTGGGTATTATTTTTTATATCATCCATATATAGGGAACTCACATTATCATCTAAGACAGTATATACATGTATAGCTCTTTTGCACCCATGTGCTTATTAATCGACCTTTTTCTAGTTGTTCCATTCCATTCAGTTTTGTCAGAATAGTTTGTACTTCGGTCATGTGACTTCAACAGAAATGCTGACAAGGTCACTCTTGGATTGGTTATATTGACAAACGTCACATTCAGTATTAGTTCATAGTTTATTTATCGTGTTTCAGTTCATCTACGAGGGAAAACATTTAGATAAAAGTTCTTTTTGTAAAGTTTCATCAGTTTCCTGTAGGCTGCTTTCATTTTCATATATATATATATATATATATAAAATACAGGCCTTTCAATAAAAGCCAACAGCCAGTAGATTCTGTCAGTTATCAGTTATTTTCATGAAAAGCCATGAAATAATAAAATGAAACTTGCCTTCAGATGTAAAACATTTTGTAACATCATCTTCTATGATTGACTGAAAAATAAATTGTATTTGAAAGTATGAGTTGAAAAAAAAAACAAGAAACAAAATTCAAAACTACATATTAAGTGTATACAACATATGAAATGTCTATATATTGTTCAGTGTTATTGGCATTCCTGACTTAGCCCCACCATAAAAAAAATCTACATCAACCAGAACTGAAACAAGAGATCAACTGTATACCTGGAAATTTTTCGCCACAGTTATTTTGTCCTCCGATTATTTTCGCCATCGTAACATCACTAAAATGACATTCTCCCAGGTTTTCCATTACGCATAATTTCTGCATTTCATGTTTAAATGATGGTCCTTTATAATTAAAATGTATAGCAGTTTCTAATTTGTTTATTTCAGGTAGGCTACAGTCATATTGCTTTCAGAAAAATGTCTATATTTGAATTAGTTGTAAAATCTGATTTGAAATTTTTAAATTATTGATAAATGTCATGTCCCTGTTACTCAATGGGACTCAAAAAAATTACTTGGGACTCAGAATCATAATCTTGTGCTTCTCAGGGAATCACTAAAATTCAATTCAAGGGAAAACCCTGATTCACCTTGTCCTTAATTTGCCCTAAATCAACATAATCACATGTATGGTATGTGTATCCATTCTTCAATAACTGACTTTGAAAATTCTAATGGTGGAGATGGCTAAAATAAAATGGTAGTGAAAATTTCCTGGTAGATGTATACAGTTCACCACACATCACTTATTTTCAGATACACAGTGGTGCCAGTTTTATCGGTTAAGGAAATACAATGAAATAACCAGATTACAATTACAACCTAAGAAAAGACAAATGGCTTTCTGCAAGTGGCAAACTTTGTCATAAATCAGTTTAGTTTCCAACAACCCCGCACTGACTAGAGGTAAAAGATTACATGGTTAAAAGTAAGATGCTTTCAACACTCAGTCCCCCCCTCACCTTGAGTTAAGGAGGACCAGCCCCATTTTATTATTTTATTCATATAATAATTAATAAAGTCCTATTCCCCTGGGGTATACTCCCAAAAAATTTTTTTAAGAAGAAGCCATATATTTCAAAGATTAACAAACACTTTAAAAAGACACATGGAGCGGGGAAAATATTACAGACAGCAATTAACGGTCGATCATCACAAATCTAAGCTTAGATGACCTAAAAATAGAAATGTACATGTAAATAGTGTTACCTCTGCTCCACATTTGGCAAAATACATTATATCAGATACGTGGAATTCTTTCTTTAAGTCTGTGAGATCATAATCTGGTCTTTTAGATGGTATTCGGATTCCATCTATAGCAGATATGGCAATATCTCTTCTTATTACTTGTTTAGCTAAAAAGGAAAAAAAGTTCAATCAAGTATGAAATACCACTAACTTATAACTCCTTCAGTAAGTATAGTTTTATATAAGCATCATCATTACTTTATTACCATAAGTAACAAATTTAATTTTGATATATCCACTAAAAACTGAAATGACTTTGCTAACCAGTAAGATGTAATTTATATATTTTTAAACAAATCATTAATTAAACAAATTACTTTCAAACTGATATTTTTTTAAAATAATGAACTCTTTAATTAGGTTTCTGTTGTAATTATACAATGTAATATCTGGTCTAAATCTTAGGTAAACAGGACACAAAATAAAGCAACACTTATTAGTTTTTAATGTTTAGATACTGATCTACTGTATTTTGTACTTTCAATTGAGGTCATGTGATCAGCTATATAAGTTATATCTAAATCATTGTACGGTACAAAGCAGTATGTACCTCTATATATATACATGTAGTGTGACAAAACAAAATATTAAATATTATATAAATTTGAGAAACATATAATTATCATATAATGTATAAGTACATGAACAATATACATTGCATTAATTCCTTATCTGATATCAAGATAAACTAGTTAAAAAGTAAGTAACAAAGACAAGGAAGTAGAGTGGATGCTTGTGTATATGGCCAAGTGATTATATTGCATCTAATTATATAATCTTTCAGTTTTAGCTGATCTTTAAGTCTGCAGGTAGGCAAAGCATCTCATTTAACTAGATTGATTCTAGCAAATCGAAGGAATATAGGCATGCATATACCATTCAGTTTCACAGGTGATGAAGAAGGATAGGAAGAGGAGTGTGTTAAGATTTCAGCATACATGTACGTGGCATACACAACATGTGTGTGTATGTACATATATATTATATATACAGGCCTTTAGTTTCAATAGAAGCCCAGCCAACAGCCATCAGATTCTGTCATCAATTTTCATGAAAAGTAACGTAACATGAAGGTTCACATAACTTGTCTCCTATGCCAAACACCAATGAAAGGGTTGTGTAGACCACAAAATAACATGGCAGCTATCGTTCAGGTTACATGTAGATTACAACAAATGCAAATCATGTAATCTCCTCTTTGTTCTCGATCAATTTCATTTTAAAGTCTTCATTGTTTCTATCATAACCTGCAATGGGTTACCACTATTTCTACTATTTTGTGGCCAAGTTGTATATAGATGTATAAATGACTGATAATTTTTTTTTGTCCTGTTGTTGTTTCTCCTATGTGGCGATGTCACCAGTTGTAATGTGCTACAAATTTTGACCAGTGATATGGACTGGAGTTAACTGTCATGACATGGAACCTCTGTTTTAAGTCTAGTACAGAATCTGACCTATGATCTCCACTTCTAATGTTGTGTGCTTGGCGAAGGAGCAGTCACTACCAGTATCAAAGACTTAAAAGTACTGTATGACTAAATGTATGTACCATGATTTGAGCACAGTCTCTAACACTTGTCAGTCAAATGCTACACCATCAGACCTCCTCAAGTGGCCTGATACTGATAAAGAAACTGTGTGGTTCCTTTTTTTTTTGTAAATTTATATAATTACTAACAGAGGTTTCCTTGCCTGCAACAAGAAACATGGAAAGAAAAAAAAAACATGAGTAATTGGGTTCTAGCTACTAATACATGTGTACTGAAGACAAACTATCGGACAGAAATGAGGAACAAGGAAATAATATACATGTACATATAGTACTTTAGGAAAGAATATATACAATGTATATATATATAGTGTCTTGGATATGATGTAAAAGCACAAGGTAGATTTGATCTGACCTGAAGTACTCTTTGTGAACTGTCAAATAATTTACGCATGTGGAAAGACAAGAATATTAGATTTTTTGGAAATAAATGTTACAATGTTTGCAATGGTCAATTACTAACTTCAATTTTAACAAAATTTGAAATTGAAAGCGGCATACATACATGTACACATATAGAATGCATTTCAATACAAGCTGTACTGTTAGCTTTTATTTTTTTCACTTATTGTGGATTATAAAGATTTTTTTATTCAGTTTCAATGACAAAAAAATGTTTGAAATGCTCAGAAATCTGTACATTTACAGTAAAACCTGTTTTAGCCACCACCTGTGTATAAACACAACCTGGTCACAAACATATTTTTTTGTTCTCCCCAACAGTACCATTTGTGTACAAATCAACCTCTATATAAAGATTGCCTCCCTATAAAGACCAGTTTTCTTGTGTCCCTAATATAAAAATTTCACTGTATTTACAACTGCACCAGTCTATCAAGGAATGGTTTTTTTAACGATTCTGAAGGTTTGAATTTTGTTGATCACAAAACACTGACAAATGGACTTGGTTGCCAAATATAATTTTCATTAAAAGATGACTGTACAGTAGTAAAATAACTTGCAATGTTAATATTCCATATATACAGAGTTATAAAAATCCATGAATTTAAGAAACAAGGAATAGGTTTTCAATCAATTTAAACATATATGTAACATATTATGGACTGCCTATGCAGGACCACAAGTTATTTTAAGTAACAGTGTACTTGTGATTTGTGTAACAAAAAAAAACAAGATAAACTGTGATCCTGTCGGGGTGGAGATAAAGATGTAAAGATTAAAACTGATGGTCATAAAAATGTTAAATTAATTAAAATTGGTGAAATAATACACCACACTAATTTATGTTTAAGTTAGTAATTAATGTAAATGGCAAAATTTGTTAAATTGTGTCCAAAAAAATAAGCACTTAATTTATGTTATATATAAATAAATTTTAGATAAATTTTGTGATCTATTTTTAGATATATAAATTTTAGATAAATTTTGTGATCTAATATCAAGAGAAATAGTTCAAGTCAGAGGATCTGTATGTACCGCATTCATCTATATGATTATGATCACTTTGACAATCCTCATCTTCAGAGTCATCCTCATTCTCCATTTCCTGTAGAAATTTCTTCTTCTCATATTTTTCAATTCTGTTCTGGCCAAACTAAAAAGAAACAAAATAAAATAAGAATTCATCTTTGTTACACATGTTACAAGTACAAGTACACATGTTCTGATTATGTACATGTATCATAAAAGTTTCAACCCCCCCCAAAAAAAAAATTTTACTTATAGAAAACTTGTTACTAATTTGTTTAACTTGTGTCCAATTTCTTTTTATATTATTTTGATCGCATAAAATATGTTTAAACTAAAAACTTACAAAACAGTTGTGAACCACATGTAAAGATAGACGGTAATACTACATGTATACATTGTAATTATAATACAATATATACGATGGAATCTCACAATTAAGACCACCTAACTGACTGACTCAAAGTGATCAGATTAGCCAGGTAACAAGAGCCCAAAACCATAAAACTTACAAATTTACTTAAGTTTCAGAGTACATGTATCATCAACTTGATCTGCTCAGCCAATCAGATTAGCCAAAGTTGAGTAAAATATTTAGATTTAAATAATTCTTTTAAGTTTAATGGAACCAGGTTCTGGACTCATTTCATATTTATTAGAAAATTCTCAAGAGACCAAATATTTGTTGTCTTAAATGTGAGGTATTCTCCTAAACCAGGTGGTTGGTATTTAATCGAGATTTTATCTGTATGTTTATTCCATGCTTAACATCATTTCATAAATGTGTACATGCATTAATCCAATAATAATTACCGGTAATCATTTTTTTAGGATTTTTTCAAACAAATACTGTTTAGAAGAAGAGTGGTCAGAAGACAGCATAGCTGGCCAGTGATGGACTGACAGCAATGCATCACAAAAACTTAAGTTTTGACATAGAAGTACCGTAGATCAAAATGGCATTATCTATGTCACAAGGTCAATGGTCATGGTACCATCTGAAAGGGCTAATCATAAAGATTGCACATGTGAGATATCAAAGCTTTATTACTAATATTTCTAAAGTTATAGCCCAGGTTAAAGCCTCTGTCCACAGATGTCACTGATGATCCTGTACATTTTATCCTAATTAGCTAAAAATAGCAAAATTTGCCAGTTACAGTCATGTAGTAAGATACATGTAATACATATCACAAACATACAAATAACAACAAAATTGTAATAAATAAACAAAACCAAAGTCTTCTCATATCCAAGCAAAATATAATGAATGAAAAACATTGTGAACATCCCCGGCCCAGCCCTAAAAACACAACTGAAGTTAATAAAGAAACAAAAAATAGCAACAGATACTTGAATCTTAAAACCAATTACATATATATTCAATTCTTATGAAGATCAAAGGTATCATAATACACAGTATGATTTTTTTTTTTTTTTAAAATGTGATATTATGCAATGGCAATATCTGTAATAAAAAAATTCATATAAATTACCATTTGAATGGTTGAAAGTTAAAGCACAGACATTAAACATTATAGTGTTTATTGTTAGTAAGCTCTCTACATGTATGTTGCTTTTATATCATTTTAAAATGTCAGAAAAGCAGATCTCAAAAACATACAAATGCATCATGCATTTTCTATTGGCATATTACATGTACATTTTGAGTAGATTCAAGATAAAAAGTTAAAAGACAATCCATGAAAGACAAAACAATACCTAAAATGTCTTTGTAAATGAATGCACAACAATGTATATTACTATGTGCATGTTTATTACTTGTCCTGATATTTTGAAAATCAAAACTGAATTGTACATATCCTTTAAATATAAAGACTCATAATTTCTTAAAATCAATCTGATGCTGTTTAGTGAAATAAACAGCAAAATTCTTATTATAAACTTCTTTCATTTATTGATTCAAATGAAATGTTTGAAAGGAATGAAAATAAGGCAAGAAATTTGTAGGAGGCCCACATCGATTACCTGTTGTGATATTTGTAAAAGAAGTGCTTTGATGAGCTGTAAGACTTACAAATATCAAAACTTTAACACTTACAATTACTATCTTTACCTCAGTACATGTATAAATGTATACATGTATATACAACCTTACTACCAGTATGCATTACTACATTATCTTTACATCAGTACATATTAGGTCAAACTGCCGTGATTTTAAGCGAGTTTTGGGGGTTAAAATCCTGATTTTACCACACAAATAAAAATCGCTTAAAATCGGGGCAGAAAGTTTGGCCTAAATACATGTATGTACATATGTATGTACAACCCTACTCTGCATTACTACATCTATGTACAGGAAACAACCTCTATCTGTATTTGTAAGCCACAGTTTCTAGCTCTCTGATTAATGCATTCATATGGTGCAAACTTCCTGGCTAAGCATTCTTACATGAGCCTATACTTATACCAGCAATTACAAGTTGCTTGCCCTCCAATCAGCACCGGACCAGTAAATGAAACTGACCCAAATATACATGTGCATGTATATGAATATATATAAATATAATGATACATCTACTCCTGCTATGATCTGAGATACTCTGATTGGCTGAGACTAGACAAATGAAGACAGTATAATTCCATAAACTATTTTTATTTGTTCAGCTAATTCATTAATTTCATTATATAGTAAAACTTGAATATAACGAACTTGGTTTGTACAAATTCATGCACATAACGAATTAATGTATACTCCCTGACTACACTTCTATATATTCTTAACTGAAAAACAATTGTACAACAAATATTATAATTATATAACAAATTTTGGCTTGTAACAAACCAATTTCTATGTCCCTTAACGTCTTAACTAACATCTTTTATAAAATTATAACAAAGTGATCAATATCATTAAAATAAGTCAATTCTTAACTTTTTGCCAAGCAAAAATTAAATAAGTTGTATAGATAAAAAATAACAAAAAACTTCCTATTATGATTTCACTTCCCAACTACATTAGTTCCCTAGATTTAGACAAATTTTATTTTAACCCTTCAGTCCATTCGCTATAACTGTATAACAAACTGTCCATATAAAGAAATGAACAATAAGGTCCCTTGAAATTCCTTATAGGCAAGTTTTAGTAAATCACATGTATGTCACAATGCATTTTCAGTTTGTCATATACATATGATATATGCAAGTGACATCAGTTTTGTGTGATTCATTATACCTACTCAAATGTGTATAAAATGTTACTTTTATGCACTTCAAATTCCATTGTTAGAAAGGCTTACCAAAATGGCAGTCATACAGATATAAACTTTACACAGTCTTTCTTTGACCTAATATGGGATATACAGTTCTGCAAGTAATTCCATATTACATGTATATCAAACAAATTAAATTAAAGACTGGAAGTTATACAATGATATCTTTGGTATACGCTCAAATTTCCATTTATCACATACAGTGTATGAACAATCCATTAGAATCAAAGCTGGAAATTTTAAGCTATCATAGTTAACTCCTTATGAGAAATCCATGATTATGATCTACATTTACATAATATTTAGTCCCTTTTGCTAACACAAATTAACGACAACAATAACCCCTCCCCCAAAAAATTAACTTACATAATAGAGTAGAAAACTACAAAATGTATAATGATTACCAGGGAAAGAAATCAAGATTAAGTAACCTATTATGGTTTTTTTTACTATTTCCAAATTATTTCCCCATGATATGAGATATCGGTGTGTCATCTGGAAACACTTAGTCTAGGACTGTTCTCCTACAAATTTGTATGAGAATGGCCAGTGTTCTAGAGAACGCACATATATGCATAAAAAAGCTCAAAAAAAGTATGATACATGTTCAAATGTACATGTCTGTCATATAATAGATGCTGACACTGAAAGAAAATCAACAAATTTTAACCAGAGAACATCATTTGAGTGGATGATGATAGTATATAATAATAAAATGTACATGTATACATTGTAATTACAAGTTACATAATTATGTTACAAAGTAGTAAAAACATACAATGTAGTGAAATAGATGTATATGTATGGGTAATTGTATATGTACATGCAATTTTAATAAAAATACAAAGATAGAATTCTCTTTATTTAAAAAATAAAGGCTTAAGATTACACAAGTGGATATATATGCAAGTCATCGCACTGATACAGACTTTACACAACTCATGCATAAATACACATTGTAGATCAATACTATACAAAAAGAACTCCTGTATTATTGCATAGTTCATACAGCCCTTCTTCCAAACAGATTTTTAAAATTAAAATTAGTTTACAGTAAGTTTAAGCCGATGCAAAAATATATCAAACATGTAAATTAATAAAATTGGTTGAAAAACAGAAAAACAAAAAGGAAAAAGAAAATCTGAAATTTAAATCAACAAACGAAGTAAACAAATAAAATAAAAAACAATAACTAAGTGATCGATGCTTTACACAAATATTAAAACTCGGCAGTTATTAGTAGAGTGCAGTTGTTGTTTTACCTGGTCTCGGTGTGGATTTTCATGATGCTCAATAATTTTCTGACCGTACTAAAATGAAGATTGCAAGATAAAATTAATGTGTATACTATATGTACTAGTATATCCTGTCAGCATGTGCTCAGAGTTTGTAAAATAAATATAACAGAAAAACCAAAGACAGAAATGTAGAATCCTCTCTTACTGTGTATGTTTATAAGGATAGATTTGACAGTGTTTACTTCAAGTACGGTAATTATGTACAACTGTACATGTACATATGTACTGGTATATTACACATGTACATAAATAATGTCTGTGCACATTGGGTGTGTACAATCTGTTTCATGACTAAATGTAAATGTACATGTATACGTTGTATCTATTACATGTATATGTAAAATACCGCTAAATAGCAAAACCTAAAGTAGCAACAATGCTGTGAAATGAAATAAAAGCCAAAAAAAAAAACCCAAACATACATACATGCACACATTACATGTACATACATTCATGTACATATGTACACACTCACATTTAACATAAATACAATGATACAAATATACATATGTACTTTTACAATTTGTTTTAAGTTAATATCATTCATATAATAATAAATGTTAGTCCAACATCTTTCTACAATGTACATCAATAATTTCATTAATAAGACTTAATTATGATTTAATAATGCAAAACTCAAAAGTGTTCAACTTTGTTGGTTAAACTAGTATACATCTACCAGAAGGACATGAATCATATATAACATAAGTCATTTACCTAAAAATAAATTGTAAATTGTCAATTTATCCCTTGATCTTTGAGGTATAGAAATATATGGCATAATACACAATGTACATTATACAACAGGTCACAGCAGTACAAATACCCAACAAATAGAATCACCTAGGGGGAATAACTGTAATTATAACAAGGGTGGCATATACATGTATATGAGATATGTACAATTTTGTATACATGTACATGTGACACTTTGTCTACATGTATTTAAATGATCTACATTTGTACATGCACCTATAAGCTACAAGTACAACAACCCTTTTAATAGATGCTGACAGTAAGCAGAATCTGTCTGTGTAATTCATCTGCATTACATGTACAGTCCCCTATTTTCAGAAAAAAATTGCTGAATTCTATCCTTGACAAAGACTGCTACTGAAAAATGTTCAAACTTTCCTGGTGGCTATATACATGTACATTGTAGATACTTTACATAACATGTCCCCATCATGTACATATCCATATATAAATTTGAAAAACTGTTGAAAGGACTGCTACATGTACACCAAATATTTCCTACCTAATTAACAATACCGAAATGAAGAGCTGAATTTATTTCAGAATACACAAGTCACATTGTAGTTTGCTAGAATGTGAGGTAAGCCTCTTGATGTTATCACTTTCAGCAAATGATCATTTCCATGGCGACTGATTCTCATAATAATAATAACAAATGACTATTACAGTTTTTGCAGTTGCTTTAACAGCTATGTGATATTTTCTTGTGAAAGTGTTAGCAACATGATACTTATTTCATGAACATGAATTGAATTCCTGAAGGCCCGAATAATTAGAACGTGGATAGCATACAGATATACTCTACAGCAGCACAGGAAATTCAACAATCAATAACATTTTTGTCATTTTGTATTACAACAACAGAGTCTGTCTTGTGTGTGTTGTATTATGCCGATTCT